>JAVCKT010013280.1:0-17632 GCA_032273925.1 Rhynchotus rufescens
GAGAGGAATTAAAAAGGGCAAAAGAAAAAAAAAAAAAAAAAAAGAATACTCACAGACTATCATTGAAATAAAAGTTCAGAATCAAGATGCATTCCCTTATTGCTAATGAGAATGAAACACTTATTTTGCTCTCCTGCAATAGTGTAGGTTTGGAAATGAGATGGAGAACTGAGTCTCCTTGGGAAAGAAAAGAGTGGGAAAAATAAAGAGGAAGGAGGAAGGTATAGCTCAGGAAAGGCAAAATCCTGTGAGAATTTAATTCCTTTTGGCCAACCAAGCAAGGATATGCATTGGTGTAGTTTCACTATATTTGCTCTGAGATGCATGGTTACATCCCACTGGGTTCGAGTCTCAGCTCTGACCCTTCCAACACCTTCCCATGACTAAATCCAAGAGTCAAGCAATGACCTTTTGGCATTCTTGTTTCTAAATAAGAATTTCAAGTACTGAGTTATGTTTCTGTCAATAAGAAATGCTGAAGTCTGAGTAATTCTGCTTTCACTGTCACTGGAAATTGCTCTGTCTGATGTTCAGAGAGGTCCTGGAAGATATAGGATGTCCCGGCTGGACTAGCTCCCACACTGGTGTCCATATTTTGCACAACAAAGGATGTAATTAAAGACATATGCTAGTTTATCACCACCTCTGATTTGGGGAGATGGAAAGGAGCATCAAACCTCCGTTGTAAATGAGTCTCTAAATGCCATTTTAAAGATGTGCAGTGCGAAGTGCTGGAGTTTCCCAGGACACTGCCTGAGATCTGGATCCTGGAGCCCAGCTCTCTGCATACATAACACATGGAAAGGCAGGCTTGGCTTGTGCTAAGATTAAAATGCAGACACAACCCCATGAGCCTGGCTAGCCTAGGCTACTGGGCCTCAGAGCCAGGTGCCTGATAGCTTGCTCCAAATCTTCTAGTGCTCCAGTCTTTAATCATTTTGGGTCTAATTTCCCCACCCATCAAATGGGGATAGCTTTGTTCTTCAGCTTATCTATTTAAAGTTTAACACTAATGTAGCTCTAGTGCCATCTCTGGAACTATTCTCCCTTTATGCTAGAGCTAGAAAGAAGGTAATTAAACTTCATCTGTATTTGTCTAGCTGTGTATTTATATCAAGTGCTCAGCCCTTAAGGAAAACCTTATAGCCTGTGTTCTTCTAAATATCTTCCAGTCAAACAAGAAACGTTTCCCCCTTTCTATACCTTTTTCTTTTCCTTCTAATTCTGAGTAACAAAGCAAGAAAACAGGAAATTGTGTTATTCACACTTTCAGAAAAAGAATCCCAGGACAAACAAGCATTTCCTGGCTCCCCAATTCACCTACACCTTCTTCACAAGCTCTGTATAAGCATTCATAGAACAGCCGCAAGTTGCCTGTATAAAACATTTTCACAGCACTACTGAAAGAAACAATTATTTCCTTGGTCCTTAGCAATTTTAATACTAATACACTGAGGAGACATATCTGATCATTTATATTGACACCCGAAAAATTCTGTAATATCCTGTTCCAAAGTGTCACAAAATGAATTAATTCTGAAATATGGTAAGTAGCAGAGAAGTGTTCTTACTCAACATATCTGCTTCTTAGTTGTCTTTGAGTCACAGAGCCAAATTGCTAAAAAGAAGAATCATCCTTAATTCAGCTACAAGAAACTGAAACATATCTTTTGGCCTCCACTTGTATATAAAAACAACTAAGAAAGAATAAGCATTTTGGTCTTAAAGATTGGATTCAGTACACAGCAATGTTAACATAAGCACCTGGAATTATTTGTATTCTATAATGAACCTTGGCTTTGTAGTAAGCATGCATCTGACACCAATTTCAGAAAGCAATTCCTTAAAATTGCCTGCCAAAACCAGATAATGACAACTGAAAGGTAATACTGATATGCAGCTAACGTTAATGTCAGGGGAGGCTAAACAAATGAGGGGAGAATGAAGCTTGTATTATCTACGCTGTCATCTCCTGTCTGGTAAAGAGAAACCTAACTGCTGAAGAGGCATGCTACCAGCAAAAGATCTTCCCCTAGTCTAATATCCATAGTGTCTTGATTAACCAGCGATGGTGGAAACAATACCAGCAGTGGAGCTGGTGAAGAATTATCCCTTTGTGCTCAGCATAAGGCTTAATGAAAAGCTAGAATGACACCTCTGATCATAACACCTTTATCACTTCTGAAGCAGAAATTTGCCTCCTTCCCTCCAGACATATGCATTTCCCATTGTATATCCCCCTACAGTACTTAGTCAGTTAGATGAGAACCTGGACATTACTTCAAGTTTTACAGTCTTTGGTGAGCTAGAAATCACTTATCTAGTCAAAATCAGTTATAGTGGGTCTGTCTACACTTAAAGGAGGAAAAAAGAGAAAGGCCATTCGTCCTATGTATGGGTGTCTTCCCTAGGAGAAGATTTCCCTGCAGAAATTCCTGAATATGGAAGCTAAATCTCCCTGCTGAAGAGCTTTACTGTATGAGATGAATCTCACTTGCACAGGTCCATTTAGTCTGAGACTAGAGACACATTGAATAGTTCAAAACTAGGGCTCCAAATCCTTTCATTTAAACCCATATTTCACGGGTCCTCTAACTTGAATCAGTTAATCATGGCTGGAAAGGAGTAGGAAGAACACAGTGATGACTGCACAGTTTTTGTCACCAGCACAAAGCTGGTGACTCGGATCGTTATTGCAGAATAAGCAATGCGTGAAACACACCAACCTACAGCAATACAAAGTACCAATGTCTCAAATATTCCTACTGGCAATTTTCATTTGTGTTGATTAGGATTTCATGTTCTTCATAACAAAATGCTGCATATTTCATGCCAGAACATCCTAATTTATTTTTCAGGCATTATTATTAGTTCTTCAAAAAGTTCTCTGGAACTGTTATCCATTTAGAAATTCAGGATGGGGGTTCCGTTGAGATTAGAGTCATCACCCTATCTCAAAACATCTACAGCACAGATGCCTACATCTAACTTGGTTACCCTAGGTTCCCTTTACCGTCAATAGAGAGGAAGAGGCGTATAGAGAAGATGATTCATCTCATCCTAATAGGATGAGATTAATTGGATCAGATTGATTGCTCTTTGGAGATATCTGTTTATCTCTATTGACATTAAAAGGAACCTAGAGTGACTAACTCAGACTTAGTTGCCTCTATTTTGAATACCTAAAGTCAGCTGAGATAAAGCAAGACAAAGTTTCCTTTGATCAAGCTGTTACTACCACCAAACGGAAAAAAGGGCAAGAGTGGATGAATGGGAAGACAAGGCTCGTATATTATCCTCTTAGAAGTAAATGCATCAGTGGAGCAATTCATGATCTTTCACTACCTCAAAGTCCCCAAAACATCCTACTTTTCATTCATCCAAACTAGACATCACTGAAAGACTTTATCTGTCCTTAGGAATATACGTTTACCCATATCTCATCCTGGCAGTCTCTTTCATTAGCCCAGAGCTGAGGATCCCATAAGCTAGCTGTAGTCACCAAGACGTCTCTCAGTACACTACAAGTCACTGCATCCTTCTGAAGATCTGCATCCTGACCCTTTGTTTCATGATTTGATTAATTTAAGTGTGGGGGTCAGATTTTCAATTAAGATGTAGCCTCACTGTGCTTCTACTCAAATGGAGGGAAAAAGAAGACAGCTCTAGTAACTGTGTTCATGCAATGGGTATTGTCACGTCTTAGTTTGCTGTCACACCAGTATTTGTCCCTGCCACAACTTGTGGACCATACTGCAGCAAGAGAGGATGGAGCTAATTCTCAACTTGGCATGCAGTTCCTAAGGGACAAACTTACAGCTATCTTCTGTCAAGTCTTGGACGTAAACAAATCCAAGATGAGTAGGTATATGACCCTCAAGTGTATCTCAAACTTCAGAGTATCTCTCTTTCTGCTGTTTCCCCCCCTTTTCTGAACACTGTTATTTTGTTTTTAATTTCTTCTCATCCTACCAGAAACAACCCAACCAAAAGACCCTCAGTCTGTGTTGACTGAAGGAGGGGAAAAAGGAAAAGTCTGGCTTCAAAAAAGTTTTAACAGTTGGCATGGTAATGAGCCCATTCTGACTGAAATGACCTCATTGACGCTCATTTTTCCTGGCTACCAATCGATTTATGAACCACCTTTACATCTAGAAAAGTGTTAATGAATCAAGGGTTTAAAAATAACATGCACTAGGAGATTGTAAATTACAGCCCCAGCATCCTTTGAATGAACTCACATCCCACATTTCCAGCACCCACCTGGTACTTGTCTGTCGCGTGATGGGTGTTCGCTCAGGGTCTGAATTTATTATCCACAAATATGTATTTGGGGTTGCACCAAGTCTTGTCTCATCAGCACCCAGCTCTGCTGTCAGTTCTGACACAGCAGAAGGGGGAGAGGGAAGGTGGACCAGGGAGAGGTGGAACCATTTAATGGAGAGGAAATAACTGGAGAACCACAGCCAGCTCTGTTCTTCCTGAAGTTAGAAATGTCAGAGACACACAGTGGCCAGTGCTAACTCAGTGCACCTCACTCCTTTCAGCCCTATCTTGAACAATCCATAGGATCGAGTAGCACTTAGTGAGGTTAATTGAAACACCACCAGTGATAACGCGAGTGATATAGACTGTTTGCGGGAGCAAAGATTTGCAGACGGAACCCTTGGACTGGAATTCAGTTTACCCAACTTTCAGCTGTGCAAATATAAGAAGTAGAGGTTAGTTCACAGACTGGGAGGCCCAATTTTAGGTCTGATTATGGGAATGAGAAGCAGGATTCATCTGACTAAGCACCGATGCCTAATGTCATTTGAAATGTCCTGGCATATTAAAGACATCTCATGAGATACAAAGGCCTTCTAGAGCAGCTACTGGAGTCTGGAAGGATGCCCTAAGATGACTCTGGTGGTGCTTATGAATACACCTGAATCAAGCTGTAGTTATTTATTGCAAATTGTTCATCTACACCCCATCTACAGCCAGAGGACAGAGGCATCTCAAGAAAGTAAACCTATATGACTTGCTTTCACCCTGCTCTGCTGATCAATGAGACAAATTCAACCTCAGCAGTTTCTCATTGAACTTCTGGAGATTTGATCCTGACCATGTCAGCCATGCTAGTTTTACACAAGGCAGGAAAAGCGGTCTGTTAATTTTTATAATGTGCTAAATATTTCATAATAAGGCGTTTTTCATAGTTCTTTAAAATATTACAGTGATAAGATATATTTCTTGACCATTTTGAACAGGGCAATAACTAAATCAAACTACCAGAAGTGTAACTTGGAGGTGTGAAAGACTCTAAACATAAAAATAGTGATTCGGAGTAAAAGGTTAGTCTGGGATGATGTGGTGTCCCTTTCAATCTTGAAGCTCTTTAGACAAAAAATCTGCCAAGGATAGTCTAAGTACCCTAATCATGTGTCCAAGCAAGCAGATCCAATAGGAGTCATCTTAAAGTCTCTTCTCAGCCTTTATTCTGTGGTTCTGTCTTCCCATAGTTGTGATATGAAGCAGCATGTCTGAGCTGGCTTTAACTAAACACAGTACTACCTTGCACAGTAATCTGGGCACAACTACACGGAATACTTCCTGGATAATTTGCAGAAATCAAGTTTTCTATTGCTACACCAGTATCATGTTTTAAAGCTAACCCAGGCAGGCTACGCCTCTCTTCTGTCAAGCTCTAGACAAATTTTACAGATTCAAAGCAGTCAAACATAAAGATAAATCAGGACTGAAACACTATTCCACTGCACTCATGGGAACGATCAAATGAATCTTTCTCCTAATGATGTCAATGGCAAAGCTCGCACTGACTGAAGTGTCAGAGAGCTAGGCTTTAAATCTCTCTAATTATAATATAAGAGTAATTTTTGTTAACACTTTGCTGGGTGATATATGTACATATATATGTACATCTACTTCTTAATGAAAGTGGTTGGATTCTCTTTCCAGATGCACTGGCATACAGGAAAGCAGACTATTCAAGTTCATGAATATCACTCAGTCATGCTAGAAATCAACTCCAAAAAGACCCATGGAAACAGGTATATTTTGTGTTAAAGTGGTAATAATTATCCTCCTCATCTTTTGGCCCAACAAGCTAACTCTGTTTCTCCTTCTGGGCAGTATGCATGATCCTTCCAGTGGTTGTTCTATTCCATCATAAAATTTAATGAAAATCAATTGATTGAACGAGAAGGTCATTTCACATTCATCTGAAATCCTGTGCTCTTCTCTTGGCCACAGTAAAGCAGTTTTTGTCCTGAAATATTTGAAGATATCTGAGGCATATAAGAGTACAGGTGAAGGATTAAGGAGAATATTATTTTTAGGGTAACATCACCATCTAAAAACATAAAAGCCATCAATTAATTATTATAGCTGTAATATTCCTGGACTAGATGATATCCAAAGGTCCCTTCTAACCTCAATCTATCTGTGATTCTGTGGCTTCAGAACAGCAAAAGCACTCGGTTGCACTGAAGAAAGAAAGAAACCATTTGTAAAAGAAAAATGGCATCAGCCATATGAAAAACAGGAGAGATCAGATTTCATGTAAAGTGTCACGACACATTTTGTGTCCACCCAAACCTAACCTTCCACTTTCACTTTTATAGATGCAGAAGCTGTAAAATTCCCCCAATTTCCATGATTTTACTCCAGGTTCATACTGGTGTAACCAAGTACTAGATTTAACTCATTGTGTTTTCATTTTTTTAGCCCAAACAACCATTTAATAAAATAAATTCTTTGAAAGGCTCACTGTGAGACCAACAGCACCTGTCAAGCACACAAGTTTTCTGAATAATAATAAAAAAAAAAAGACAGTTACATTTTAACTAAAGTCGACAAAATTTAAGTCTTTGGTTAAAATGCCAAAATATCTTCGATAACACATTTACACACCTATAAAAACAAAAGTTCAGTCAGAAATTCCAATAAATGGTCCTTAGGTTGCCTGAGCCATACAGCTGCAAAAACATAAGATATATCTCTGATAGATTTTTAAAGTAACAGCCTAAGAATATTATAGTATACAACTTTAAACTCTATTTTATTTTTTTTTTTTCTTTTTAATTTGAAATTCCTCATTAAATAAGAAGTGAAAGCTTGGCCGTTGCAAGCAGAGACAACACTCCATCTTCAGTCTGAAGATATCCTATACATCCCAAGGCATATCTAAGAGATGTTTTTTCTGCAGCTTCATAAACAAAAGGACAGAAAGGAAAAAAAAGAAAAAAAGAAAGAAAGAAATGGGGAAAAATGTGGGTGAAAACTGTCCAAAATTACATCCTCACCTGATGGAAATCAGATTGGTGCTAATGAAGTGTGCAGGGTTACATCAGCTGAGGGATTAATCCAGGTCTCATACTGAATGCAAAATGAAAGCTGAGGAACACCAAACACCATCATAATATAAATGTACAGAGAAAATAAAAAGGTAAACTGAAATAATGAGGGAAATCAGTTCTCCATATTAAAAGAAGCCTCTTCATACACTCAGTGAAATCCAAGTCAAATAGCAGATTCCAAAGCACCTGGTTAGGAGTACAGCAGTTTTCCAAAGTTTTACATTCATATTTTACTGGACAGTGTATGGTCTGAGTTTCTACTAAGCCATTATTACATTTTGCAGACGTCATTTTGACACATTTTTGAACAGGCTGGAAGCCCTTGTTTATTCAGCTTTCCCCTTGGGCTCTTCTAGAAGTTGTTCTTCTGCAATTCCAGTTCTACTTCGCCTTGGTACACCTTTAACAGTCCTTATTTTGTTATTAACTCAATGGCTGATTGACAGAGGTGACTGGGTTTTGAAACCCTGCCATCAAAGCCATTCCGTCAACACCATGGTGACATAACAGTCCATATAAGGAAAGTTTAAAGGGAACAAAAGACTTTTCAAGAAGGAAAAAAAAAAAAAAAAAAGCATATTACTGGGAATTCAAAAAAAAAAAAAAAAAGCAAAAGCAGAAAAAAGGTTGTAAATAGGCTACCAAAAAATAAAGCAACCACCTGTGTTCCCAAGTCAGATATACCTGTTCTGTCTTTGATGCGTCTTTCCTTGTAATAGCAATATTGTCAGCTGAAGCAATAGACAGACCATCAAAGAGCACCTGCCTTCCATAGACCTCTGCCAGATTAGCCTTCATGGTGTTTAAAATATTGATAGTCATCCAGAGGACTTACTGTCATCAGTAATAGCTCAGATAGGCTTACTGTACAAACAAGCTGTCTGGGGTAGACATAGACAAAATAATAAGGTCGCCAGTATTGTTCAGATGAACTAATTACAGCACAGATAGATGTGAAAAAGCTTTTACTGAAGGCAAAGACAAGAATGGTCATAGCACATGAAGCCAAAGGTCTGTCTGGTGTTAACCCTCTCTTCAGCAAGATTCAATAGCAAGTGCCTAGCATAGGAGATGAGCATAAGAACAGGGAAAGCAGGGAGGTATTTTTTTAGAAGATCTTTGTGTAAACTTCTAACAAAATGTGCCTCAAGGAGCTCCCTAGCTGAAGGGGAGGTCTATGTATTAAATAACCTTGGAAGGATTTTTCTTCTACCAGTTTGGCCAGCTACCATTCACATGACCCTGTGGCAAAGACTCACATAGTTTAGCAACGTATTGAACAAATAACCTTCTCTTTTCGCTTGACTTAAAGTTGGCATTAGCTAGTTTCACTTGCAGTCTAGTTCTTTTACCAGGAGAAAAAAAAAATTAAAAAAAAATCACTCCTATTTGCTTTCTTCATGAACGGTGAACTTGTACCACATCTTTTTTAAGTGATTTAATGTGAAGACTTAAGATTTCCAGTCTTTCATTCAGAAGCAGTTTCCTATCCTTCTCTGTTCTACCATATGTTCTTTGAAAGGAAGGAAACCAGACCTGTGCACAATATAGAAAGTGTGAAAGTACTATGGATTTATCCAGAGATATAGTGATGATCTGTTGTTTTTCCTCTATTCCTTTCATATTAAGTCCCAAAAACTAACATATCTTTTTTGATCTCTACTGAGTATTGATCTGATGATACTTTGATCCATTAAAATGTAATATATTTTAAATATGTATATTTTTAAAATATAATGTATTTTTATAATATAAAAATGTAAGAATTTCCATTCCTGAATGGTAATAATACATTTAAAGGTAGGATCATGGTTTAAATTTTCATGTCCCAAGACCCCGATCCAAATGAGGTCCTGAATTTCACAGAGGAAGCAAATCTGCTTCCAGAAATAGAAAACCAAAATCCCAAATACAAAGCTCTACCAAATCAACTAACAAGTACTAGGTTTCTGAAGGCTCTGCTGTCAATATTGAAGGAGAGCCTGTCAGTACTAGCATTACTGTTTGCCTGATGTAAGCTAAGGTACGGTATTAATGTTCACCTGATGTCTGCCAAAATAAACATTCTCCCAGACAATATATAAGCAGAAATTGCCTAAGTTTCGGAGTGTACAATTAACTTTAGTTACATATGCAATCCCCCCAAGCAATGTCATAGAGAAAGTAGCTTTCTGATTGACCTTATTCCACATATTCATCCTTCCAGAGAGAATTTTTGGAGTCCATTCCCAGCTGAGCTACAAACTCTGGGCTCAGTTACCATTCATATTAAGTTCTCTTTGGCACATCTTTGTGAGAAGGATTTGTAGTGAGTGTAAAAATAATAGGATAATCTTGCTCTAGTCTAAAGACAAAGTAAGGTATAAGCAATGTGCAGCAAAACCAGTATATTTGACTCTTCTACTGGATATCTTAACAATAGTTATCCATTTGAAAAGAAGAACCTGGCAAAATTAAACATTTTGGTTGTTTTGTGTACTATCAAACCTATTCAAAAGTAGTGATAACATTTTCCATGGCACTGATTAGAAAAAATTAGTAAGATCCTTGCATATGTATTATGACACGTTTTAGTCTAAAATTGGTGTCTTTTCTTGTTGATGTGAAATAATTTATAAATGGAGAACTGTACCAGTTCACTATGAAATCAACACAGAAAGACAATAACGGTTAAAAATCCTGGAACATCACTTAAAAGGACTAAGATCAGAGGTTCACTTGGTCAAATGGAAATGACTACAGTGTAGACATGCACAACTGATCTACAGAGTCTAGATGGCCTCATAAGACAATGAAGAGAATTAGGCACTTCCAGGCTGCAATTTATTTCATCCCAAACTGGACAGCAAAAACTAGTGAGACAAATAATGCTCTAAATATGGCTATTTTTTTCTCTAATATCTATAAAGAAGCTGAGTGTGATGAGCTCAGATAAAGACTGCTATACAGTAACTATTTTAAGTGGGATGATACCAGCTTTCCATTCTTTGCTTATTTAAAATATTTCAAACCAGTCATTTCCCAATGAAAGCCAAAAGATTCACATAAATGAAATATTAATGAAAGAATCCTGAGCATTCATCTAAATCATTCACACTGCTTTCACTGACTTTAAGGAGACAAGAATTTCACTTAGGATGAAGTCTCTCGCAAATCAGTGATACTGTCTAAAAGTTAAGGTAAACTAGTTGTCAAGATCCTTCTAAACAGAGAAACAGATCTGATTTTAGTCATCACGTCATGAAACGTAGTCAAAGGTAAGTAGGATGAATATGCACCTGCAAGTGCCCATCTTAGCCCACTGACTACTGGGGTTGCTGATTAGACTGGATTCCTAATTTTTAGATAGCTAGAACTATGTTTCTGTTTGCTTTCCATTGAATTTATTCTTTGCACTAATTTTAGAGAAAAAAACAGTAACAACACTTGTAGTATTTGAAAAAGAATCAGAAAATGTTTGTCTTTTTCCACAGAATTAATGAATGGAAAACAAAAACAATCTCTGTAACTTCTATCTTGTCATGTTTCCCACTGGGCATCAAAGATGCTCTCTCATTTCATTGGACCTTTCAAATATCTTGTCATAAATAACATCCCTGTGCAGTACCTAGTCCAAAAACTTCGATTAGACATAAATACATCTTACAAAATACTTCTGTATGTCATGAACATATTGCTAGGTTTCTGGCTCACAATTAAAAAAAAAGTAGAATCAAACTGTAAGATAATGAAAGCATTATTTTTTTGTTTTTTTTTCCCCTCCTAGTTTCTTTCCTGTTTTGTTAGTGAAAGCATGGGAATAACGCTGGAGAATAACATACATTCTGTGTAATATCCAGGCATTTTTTCCTTCTCCTCTCACAGACACCTCTGGTAAGGTGTTTCTTTTCCATTCTCAGCCTATCTTTCTTTGTTTTTTAAAGACCAACCTTTTCACCATCTTCTAAAGTATATTCTTCCCCTAAATTCAGTATCAAAAGCAAAGTTCCTTCAAGACTTTATGATTATTTTTTATAGTTTGTATTTTATGAACATACTCTAGACAGTATGCAGATGAACTTCAAGAAAAATTTCAAGCTGCTTTGAGAGGTTTAGCACAATGAGAGGAGAGTTCTCACAGCAGGAGAGCAGTTTTTACTGAGAATATTTGTATTTTGCATTTTTTTCTAGGTTTCTCAGGAAAGTTTCTCAGTCATTCCTAAAGATGGTTGTATCAGATTCATAGAAAATATTGTTAATACACTGTTTTCCTTTTGTTTCTACTTCTCTAGAAAGAATGAAAAACAGTAAGCAAACAAACAAACAAAAAACTCAGGGAATTCAATAAGAAGCAATATATAACGATGAATGAAGTTAGCTGCATGAGAATGTTGGGACATCAATCCAGAATGCTATGGATGGATTGTCCATTTTCATCCCTGATAGTAACTTTTTGTGACCTGTGACAAATAATTTTCTTTTTTCTTACACTGCTTGTCTGTCTATAAAATGGAGTAAATGCTCTCAGAATTGGAGTAAGCTGTTTGCTCAAGTATTCTAGTGATCAAGACCATATCTGCCTTAGGTTTGAGGTATTCAAGGATTTTCCACTGACATGAATTTCTGATGAAAGCTGGGGGTTTTACACATTAAAAAGGTTCATTTTAACTATATAAATATGTGTATATATATATTCTTGATGGATATATATTTTCCAGCAGGAATGCCATTAAGTATGTCATTTGCAATGGTTCAATTTGAATGCAACTTTTCACTATGAAGAAAACCAAAATGGCCTGATGAAAATCAGTTAGGAAAAAGGTCTTTCTCCTTTGACATGCTGCCTCGTGGCAGTTTTTCCAAACTCCAGCCTCTATTTTGTGCTATATTCCTTGCAGGAATCACATTTCACAGAAGTTAATACTCTCAATCCACCCTACAATAAGCAGGGCATCCAGGGACCATGACATGACAGGCTTCTAAGTATTATTTCCCATAAAATACCTGCCACTGTCAAGAAATGCAAAGAGACATTGATATGAGTTGAAACAAACCTCTTCTGGCCATCTCAGCTTACCACCTGCCATCATTTCTACCATTGCTTACAAGAATGTTGAAGAGTCTCTTTTTGATGGGATATGTTCATGTGAAGTTTTTTTCCTCGTTCCTAACAGAAGAGACGGAGAATTCTTTTTCTGTAGGAAATGATGAAATTTCAGTGTATCACATTTCGAGGTAAAAATTAATGTTAAAACATCAGAATTTCTTTAGAGACCAAAATTCCAAATTTCTTCCCGCTACATTTTAGACAGTTGTCAGCCTATATTTTGGGCCTCAGCTCCCCTTCCAGTGGTTTCTAATAGGTATGAAAGAAAGACTGAACCATCCCAGTGAAGCATTTTTGTTTTAAAAACATAAGACCACCTCTATTGTCCCCAAAGACAAGAAGCATACCAGGTCAAATGCTCTTGTTGGCCTAGTTTTATTAGAGCCAGTGGAGTAATGCCAAAACCAGAATTTGGCCTGAGAACCTAAGCATATGGCATTGTTCTATTACACTTGCACAAATCACTGGATATTATTACTCTGAACATACTGGGCCGTTATTTGAAGGAGAAAGGGTTTGAGCAAAAGGCTATAAGCCAAGAATACTTTAGTCCAGAGCTGCGGTCTATCAAATAAACTATGCTGTTGCTGTTTCCTTGTGTGTAAACTACAGGGATGGAAGGAGGAATACATCCACATTATTCACAACATTAATTTCAGGTAAACAGAAACATCTCTCTGGAGTTTTTTAATATTCTTTAGAGAAAGACAGACTCCACCATAGCAGACCTCGCAGAATTACCAGGTGTTGATATACCCCCAGTGATCAAATGAAAGGATCATGCAAAGGAATATGTTTGGCCTATCTGGCTAACTTTGAAAACTGATAGCATTCATGTTCAAAGAGCCAGAATGGCAGGATTTATATACCAGCACATTTCCACCATAGCTCACAGCTAGCATTGCTATAAGACTATGTAGGTGATCTTGCAAACGGAGATAGTAAGAACGATCGTTTGAAACGAGCAAGGCTTTGGAAAGCCTGAAAACATTTGTTAATGCCAGAATTACTTTAACCATGTGCAGAGTATTCATAGAGGTCATGTCAGATAAGTGAATGAGTATTAAGGTCAACATATTTAAATAACGAGTTTTTTAAGTGCTTAAGAACAGAATGGCTCACAAAGTATTATTTCTTGGAACTTAGTCTCTTAAAACTTACCCCTATATTAAGCCAGACAGATCCCACTCTAGAGGGCCAAACTCTAGTATCAATTACACAGCATAAAACCAGAGTCAGTGGATGTCATGTTTGACCCACAAGGCAAATTCCTCATTACTCCCCTTAGCTGATACTGCAAAGCTCAAGGTTGGCAAAGGAAGTGGTTGCAATTCCCAGCCTCAGACACCTGCACCAGCCCTGGCCACGGTGCAATCTTCAGCAGCTCTGAAACAGTGTGGGTGGAATAGTAAGTAGGAGCAGAGTAGGGGGCGAGGCGGTATCTGCTGAAGTTAAGTGTTTCTCATTTCAGCAGGCCTGGACATTTACCCCAGGAGTCTTAAAGGAACAAGATGAAGAACTTTTTTGAACTACCAGTGCTATTTTTTTAGGAAACCTGGGAAAACTCCAAAAGCTCAGAAACATGGTAATATAGCTCTGTATCCTTTAGAAGATCTAGTATTTTTCTACATAAGACTTTGAGAACGTTTCTGGCAGAGACTCAAAGGACCATTCATGCAGGTGTCATAGGATAGTCATACTTTGTGAAGCCAAAAAAAATCCTCTTCTTTTCTAGGTAGTGTAAAACTCTAAATTTTTCCCTGAACATGTTACCATCTCTTAGAGCTCACCATGAGGTAATGACTGGAACCAGAGGTCAGTTTGCAGATTTTCAATTACCTGCCCAAAATAAGAAGGATGTAACCTTTACCTTCTGCTGCCTAATTCAAATCAGAGAAGTGGCTCTCTGGAAACACCAATTTTTCTCCATATATTAGGAGTATTGACCCACACATAACATCAGCACGCTACTACAATTAGGTGACAGTATTGTCCCGCTGGCATGTCCTCAGCTTCGCTCATATAGTCTTGACTGAAATTTGGCTATGGCCAATGACCAAATTTCAATGCTATGACAGGGTGCCACAAGTGGGGATGAATAAATCAAAAATACCTCTGCATGCAAAAGCTGAGAAGGGACATGCTGATACACAACCCAAAAAGGTATGGTCACTGGGCCAGCTGTGAGGACTCAGGACAGGTCAGAAGCAGAACCAGATGGCAACCTGAAACCACAAGCTGCTTTTATTAAAAGACACATTCTTGTTTTTGTCATGAGAGAAGATTCAATTTGCTGTAATGCAAACCACGCACACCTGGCGATCTCCCAGCTTGGTCTTCACGCAGGTACCCTGATCTCCCACACTATGCCTTACTCTGCAGTTTCACTCCTATAAACTATCTGATAAGCCTTCCTGATCTTCCCACATACTCCTGCACAGCTTCTGGTCAAACAGGCAGCTGCTAATGTGCTCTGTCTGCTCTCTGCTGCTTCCTGCGC
This sequence comes from Rhynchotus rufescens, assembly GCA_032273925.1. Taxonomy (NCBI): domain Eukaryota; kingdom Metazoa; phylum Chordata; class Aves; order Tinamiformes; family Tinamidae; genus Rhynchotus; species Rhynchotus rufescens. The sequence continues at coordinate 14,948 of JAVCKT010013280.1, forward strand.
GCCCCAGGGATGCATCCGAGAGCCACAAGCAGAGTTGGGGGAGGCTTAGGGATGGGGAGGTCTCTGTGCAGTTCTTCTTCTGCACATCCTGGGCAGCCTCATTCCCACCTCAGACATCCCTACGCAACCTTCCAGCTCCGCAGTCCCTGGTTGTATTAAATCTGCACTTCTGTGGAACTCAGGAAAGTCAAACCTTTAAGCTTTGGTTTGTTTCAGTGATGGGTGAGTCATGGTGTCCCTGCCCAGGGCTGTGACACCACAGTGACCTTCTCACCCACAACTGCATCTCCCCACACTGTGCCCTGCTCTTCCCTCCATGCACGCTCAAGGCCCAGGTGAAATTCCTGCTGAAGCCAACAGCAACACTGCTTCAGCAAGGGGATACCACTTGATTAACAGCCTGTTAATTGCTGTGGAAGGCACAGGAGTGGCGGATAACTATCCATAGGTTGAATGAAGGGTCTGTTTTTTACCCTGGTCTTCGAGGATTTTGTGAGAGAGCTCACATGCCCCAAATGTCAGTCTAGCCTCCAACAATGCAATTTGTGAGATCCTTTTGTTGTATAAATTCCCTTAAGTGGAAATATGTTTTCTAACAGCACAGAAACTCTCCCCAAGGCTTCTGTTGTACCAGGTTAATCAACCATACATGACAGCAGAATTAGAGGTGCTAGTATTTTATGTTCTGCATCTAAAGTATGTTTCTTCGTGTGTACTTAACAGGCTTTAATTTTATAAAACATTGCGCAACAAGGCACCTTGGGGAAGAGCAATTAACTCAGATTATGTTTTCGTTTCAGTGAATACCAAATGAGAAACTGAAATACTGATTTATGTAGCCACAAAGTCAAATCATGCTCCTTAGTACTGACTGATTTTTCAGTGTGGCCTTCTTTGGTCACAGCCAACCTTTTTCTTTCCAGCATGCAATTAAGAAGTTGCTCAAACTGAAATCTCCTTTACAAATATATCAAGATATTTTATAATCACGATACACAGACAAGCAGCCCTGTTTGAAGTTAATTTTGAAACTCTATCATCTTCACTGAGAACAGGAATAAACCTACTGAAGACATTTGGTGTAATTTTCCTGTTGATGACTATCACAGCCAGTTTACGTTAATTATGGATGGGGATAGGCACTCCAAAACAATTTGAAGGATGAAGGTACTAATTTAGGATCCAATCTAGCTCTCATTAAAGGCAATGGAAGGATTTCTATTGACTCCAATGGAAGCTGGTTCAAGCCCATAAAGGCCGAATGAGCTCATGTGAACCTCCTCATCCCATTTCTCACTGCAGAAAAGAAGTGATGCATCAGCACCTGAACCACTATACATTCAGAGGGCTTTTGTCATCTTGACTCATGCATAGTAGCTCCTTACAATACCTGAAGTTCCCTTGGGATCAAGAGGTCTGTGGGCAAATGTAGTGATTTGGGCTGATTCGGTATCCCATCATCTGAAGGGTTTTCCAATAGGAAAAGCTATTTTGTTGTTTGCAACATGGGGCGGGATAGGCCGGAAAGGAAAGGAATTCCAATTAAAAAAAAATCACAAATGTTCTCATTTACAGAATACAGCAAGATGCTGTCAAGTGAGATGTAGGGAGGAAATCCCTCATGTCCATCATTTATCCCTTATTTTCCCAGGGTATCTGTATCCGTCTCTTCCAACCCCACTACTCCTGGCAGTAGGGGAAGTGTGAGCCCAGGTCCCCAGCTGTCCTTTTCCCCTCTCTTGTGCACTTTGGCCTCCTCGACTCTTGCAGGCACAGGTTCCCATCTCCTCTGCTCTCTTCTTGGCATCTGCCTGCCTGGCAGCCAGGATCAGGGAGAGGAAATAGGGGTGAAACCTGGCAAAGTCATCTCCCTGCCTGCAAGACTCCTCTAAAGTCTCAGCCAGCCAGGGAGCCAGAGCCTTTCTTCCAACTCTCCCAAAAGGGATTTTAGAAAACCCCTTCCCATCCAAAACTTAGCATTTTTTACTTTGCTTTATTTTATTTTATAAATGTTAAATGTATTTTAATATGAATCCAGTGCAGTAGGTTTCATTTTCATCCTCCGTCAAATATATCCTCCATCAAATATATGTGTGTATCACACAGAATCACAGAATGGTTAAGGTTGGAAGGGACCTCTAGAGATCATCTAGGGCAACCTCCCTGCTCCAGGGGGACACCCAGAGCACAGGGCACAGGGCGGCATCCAGGTGGGTTTTGAAGATCTGCAGAGAAGGAGACTCCACAACCTCCCTGGGGCAGCCTGTTACAGGGCTCTGGCACCCTCACAGTGAAGAAGTTCTTTCTCTTATAGAGACAGAACTGCCTGTTTTTCAACTTGTACCCATTCCCCGTGTCCTGTCACTGGGCACCACTGAGTAGAGTTTGGACCCTTTCTCCCTACATTCTCCCCTCAGGCACTTAGACATGTTGATCAGATCTCCTCTCAGTCCTCGCTTCTCTGGGCTAAACAGGCCCATTTCATTTAGTCTTTGCTCAAAAGATAGGTGCTCCAGTCCCTTAATCATCTTTATGGCTCTACGTTGGACCCTCTCTAGAAGCTCCACATCCCTCTTGTATTAAGGAGCCCAGAACTGCACAAAACACTCCAGGTATACACACATCTGTGTGTGTGTGTGTATATATATATATATATACATATATATACATAAATATATAGTATGT
>JAVCKT010013281.1:0-13937 GCA_032273925.1 Rhynchotus rufescens
CAGTCTTAAGTTTCCTCCAAAGTTTGCAGCATTGAGTTTTCCAAAGATGGTAGGTGGTTTTCCTTTATGTCACAGATGCTCTGCTTCGAAGACAGATCAATAAAGAGAAACCTAGAAAACTGAATTTAAAAAAAAAATAAAAATAAAAACTGAAGTGAGTTTGTTGAGGTTCTGAGGTACCTGCACCTTTTCTGCATTCATTAGTCGGCACCTGAATGCTTGCTGAAATGTCCATTTTTTAATACAGTAGAGCAATGTGCTGGTAAAATTGATCCAATCCAAAAGAAAAATAATAATAATAATAATAACAATAATAATAAAAAGTCAAGATAAAATAGCAGCTGCATTCATGTGTTTGTTGGATTTTTGTTTTTTTCATGTGTTTTTGTGTTTTTTTTTTAAACTTTTTTTTTCTTTTCTTTTTTTTAAATCCACTGAGTCTGGAAGGACAAGAGCGAACCGGGCCTTAGATACTCGACTCTTTGGGCGGCAAGTCCACGTTGGTGACGGACGTCACGATGGAAACGAGGCAGTCCGAGGTAGTGCCGTTGACGGACTTGCGGATTTGCGCGATGCGCTCCTCCACGCAGCCCGCCGAGAGCCGGGCCTCGGCGTCGTGGTCCCAGCACTCTTCGATGGTGACGCAGAGCTGCGCCAAGCCCTGCAGGGAGCAAAGCGGGGGAAAAAACATGAGCACAGGGAAGGATTTACTCATAGTGCAATGGGAGCAAAGCCCAGCTCAAGCTCCTGAAGAGCCAAAGCCTGGTTTCTCCAAAACAGGATGCACAGGGCAGCCTTCGCCAATACTACCAGGCCCAGGTGTGCAAAATACCATGAGCTTGGCTTTAAGAATGACTCTAAATGCATGTGTTTTCCATGGAAGGATTTTTTTAAAGCTTCTGGTTTACGGTTTGGTCACAATTGTGCTTTAACTATAAATGAAAAGCATTTGCTTTTCTCTTTCTTTTTTTTTTTTTTAATCAAGAGTATAGCACATGCTGCAGCTGTTAAACCTTTAAAAGACAAGACATCAGGGGTTATGATTCTCATGATAAAAACTGTAAAAGCTGGTAATACTGGATCAGCTCCTATAAAACTGTTATTTTGTTTACAATGCAGCACCTCACTTCTGCAGATACCTAAAAAATAGCTAGTAAAATAGGTAGCTGGAAAAGCGCAGCTTTTACTTGAATCTTGCTCATACAAAAGATGGGACAGTCACCTTCTCCCCTGATCAACCCAACTTCCAGCCCTGACTGTCTCCATCTTCCAGCCCATGAGCCCATGAGGAGACCTGTGTCCAGGCCAAACCATGGCAGCTTGATTAAGCTACAAGTATTTAGCGTCTTAGTAAAGCCCTGAGAGATTTCATGACCTGCTTAATTTCCCAGACTAAAAGATCAGCTTTTTTATTAAAAATGCTACTCAGAGATGATCTACCTTTGGGAAACCCACACTGCATTTTAGTCCATTGTCCATTTGCCCTCATGTCTAATTAATTTTTTTTCTCTCAAATTGCTCAGTGTTGCATAGTCTTCAGCTGGTGAGGAGCATGTCATCAAAGCTGACCACTTACCCTTTCTTAACAAAAGGTACTATATTTTTCATTCCTTCATCATACTAAATGAGTTTATACTAAGCAAATGTCCATGTGTATTGCAGGGACTGATTTTAATCAGTTGCTTTGCTCTCTAAAAAAGAGGGAAAACTTTGGGAAGGGGAAAAAAAATGGGAAAGTGTCATTCAAACTTTCACTTGGTGGCTTCGATGGACAGATGCTCTGCCAGGATGGCAACGGGAGTACAGGACCAGCCACCGGGGCCAAGTGCTCTGGTCCTGCCACAGTGCAGTTAATTACGATTGCTCCAAACCTGACAAAATTAATCCCATTGGACTGCAGAAGTGAAGTTCACCTGCAGTTTAGTTTGTGCCTCAAAGCAACACAATACTGCCAAACTGTTGGAAGATAATTTCCTTGTTAATTTTTTTTTCCCTTTTGAAGTTAACATCTGACATGTAACTGCATTTCTAGTCCCAGCCACGGAGAAAAACATTTCCAGCTATTCATCGAGAGGGACGTACAGGGTGTTTCAGCCAGTGATCCTTGAACACGGGGCGCATCTTCTTGTGAACCACCACTTCCTGCAGGTCCTCCAGGGACGGGTGCTGACCTATTTCTTCTTCAAAAGGCAGCATATATTCATCCACGGGACCTGGGATGCACGGGGAGAGCGGTGTTAGTGGGAAGAGGCCTCTATGAGCAGACAGGCCCTCACTGTGCACGGGCTCCATAGCAACCAAACCCACCGTGGCAAGGCCGAGCGCAGGGCACGGTTCACGTGTCCCTTTCTACAAACGTGATTTACAGTTTTCCTTTACAACGGGCACTGCCAGCCTCGTGAGTTCCTAGCCGTGCCCCTTCCACCGCAGTGAGATGCCAACATGAGCGCTCACCCAAGGCTCCCACCCACACCTCTCATTGAGTCACCTCGAGGGACATCCTGCGATTTGTCTTATCAGAAAGAGAAATCAACTCTGCCTCCTCCCATTTTAATGCACCAATTCAACATCGTATCCTAGAGAAAAGTTTTAGTCTGTGTATTTTAGTCCCTGACTACCAAGGCTGAGCACAGGCAACACACTTGTTATTTCTTCTTTTGTGCTCTGCCATGCTCAAAGATTGAGGTCAGCATGGACACAGTCAAGCCATGTGATCCTGAGTACCACACTTTCTACCCCAAGTACCTACCAGCAGTTTTGTGCTGGCTGTTCCCAGCTCATAAGCACAAAATGATTTCTGAATACTTTGGTTGAACCAGTTACGGACATGAACTGCTCTGGGCCACAACAACAACAAACGTGCTGGTGCATCAGTGCAGGCTCCAGACTAAAGCAATAAATTTTGCTTATTGAAACATCATTTGGCCTTCTGAAATGTTTAGATGCACTCAACAAGCAGCCAGGTCACGGAAGAAAAATTTGAAGTCTATAGATATGATGGGAAATTTTGAATATCACCAAAATTGTGGAGCGTCTGCAATGATTAATACCATCAGTGGATGAATATTGCTATCAGTAATGTCAATCAAGGAAGTTGGCTCTGGAAAGCTGGTTTCTGGCTCTTTGAAGTTTACATGCACAATTTTCCATTGCAGATCTAGACAGTGGAGCCTGGAGAGCAATTTGGCTCACCCTGAAAGATGATGTGCTCAGATCTCCGCTGCCTGGGGGTTTAGGCACTTGGCACACAGATAGATAACCTGAGGTAGCTAAACAAAATTTAGGTTTCTTCATCTGAATCCCATCACAAGTATTTTTTTTTTTTTTTATAAGCAGTGTCTTAACCGTCTCTCCTCTTCCAAAACAAGCCCTAAACCCATGTTTTGGCCTCACAAATTCCACACGGACTGAGTGAAGATCATTTCTGAAACATCCCTCTTTTACAAGACCCAGTACGAGAATCTCCAGGCCTGATGTGCTATTACATACAGTTCTGCTCACCCATCATCCAGCTACTGAAAGCTCCATTTCTGGAGTTACAGTCACTGTCTGCCAGCTCACACATGAGGACAAGGACTATTTGTCATTGAAGCCAGCAGGCATGTGTGTGACCACAAACATGGAGCAGTACTGTTAAATAAGGCGATGTGATTCATCACTTCTGAACCAAAAGTGCAGATAAGATTCAGTGTAAATCCTCCTCAACTCAAAGGAAGAAATCCTCATTCCAAAGGAAGTCCTCCCTCTGCTTTAAAGATGCTATATAAGTTACTTTGAGAGACCAAGCTGCTTGCTTGGAAGAATACAGGAAGATGACGAAAACAAGACAGGCAAAAATCCAAATCTTAACAGAGAAGAAATTATTCCCACTTCTAACACTTGAAAAGCGATGAAAAATATCACTGTTGCAAGTGCCACTATCTCCCTGCTCCTCTGGCAATCTATCTAATTAGACAGCATCTTTTTAGGAAAAAGACTTTCTTTAACTATGAACCTATGTGGATATCCCACTTATAATCAAGCTCCTCAATGCTACTGCAATACTAATGAAATATATTTTAAGGCCAGGGAAAGTAATGTTAATTTATGAATGTGATAGTCAGTCTGTAACATCTATGAACACTCAAGAACGGATAAGTTGGAGTAGGCAGCCTTGGAGCTAATACAGCAAAGTGGTTGCTGCCTTGATTAGGGGCAAGATCCTACAAATGTCATGGATGTCACCAGAGAGCAGATGGAATACTTGGAGATAGCATTTCTTCAAAAGGAGAAAAGGTGTCTCATTTTGAAGATTTTTGGAGGGAGAAAACACCCTGGAAATCAGGACACAAGTTTTGTTCTTCTGACTCATGCAGAAAAAAATGAAATTCTGCAAAGGTGCAGATGAAACTATGAGCTCAGTGCACTGCTGATGGAGAGCAAAAGTGCCAAGTACCACAGACAGCAACACAGTGGATGCTCAAGACTAAAGGAAACCCACTGTTCATGGAGGAATCGCCTTCCTTTTTTGAATTCCCAGCCAATTTGCAATTGGCTATTAAAAGCACCTTGAGACTTGAACACTACAAAGGTTTTCATTCATGGCGAATGACAGTTTATGTTAAAAAACAAGCACACAAAACACAGGTTAGCTGCTTAATGAAAACACCACACTGATCTTTTTTTTTGCCTTTTTTTTCCCCCAAAGCCAGGCTCATTCTGTGGACCACTAAACCACGCAGAAACTGAGCCCTCCATAGTGGAGAGGAGATCTTTATTCTTACCGTCAACCGCTCTACATCTGGAGACCAGTTCCCACAACACCAGTCCCATTGCATACATGTCTATTCTCAGGAAGGCGTCTCGTTGGAAGTTGATTGCTCCTTCTAACACTTCAGGAGCCATATACCTCCTCGTTCCCACCTATGGAGAAAGAAACAACTCCAGTTAAATTCCATTTGGGTCCGTCAACCTCCACTGGTTAGAGAGGAGTGACAGCTGTTTCCATTAGCCTTAAGGCTACTTCTGCTAAACTTGCAACTAGCTCAGAATACAGGGAAAAGGGGTCTGCTTTCATTTTTTAATCTTTTTTTATCTTTTTTTTTCTGGTACCATTTCTCATTAAGATAACTTGAGTCTCAATAAGTTACCTGAAGGAAAAAAAATCTAGATGGATGGCTATGTGTGTGATATTCATTCAGTGTACACTACAGGTCTAATTTCAATGTGGTAATGCAAGATGAGTACAGATGAAATTCTACCTTCTTTGCCTTTCACAGCATCTTGCTACAGCAGCACACACTGCATGTGAAAATACTGTCTTTGGAGACACGTAAAACATCCTGAGGTCAAGTCAGAGTCAGTTAGCATAGCTGCTGAAAGTTCAATTCCTTTTTGCTAACAAAAAAGGAAAATTGATATATCCCGAAATGGTACAAAAAGGTGTTTGACGGCCTTGGAAAAAAACATTCTCCTGCATCCACATGACTAGTAATGCACAGAAACTGCCAAGATTGGGCTTGGAAAAGATCTCTCTCACCTTGAGGGAATAGTTTGGTCTCCCTTCTACTGCATATCTTGCTATTTTTAGTACAGGTAAAGTCACACCAAACTGCTCAGATACTTGTTCTTATATGTGTGTTAGCATTATAGTCCATACTGCAGCATAGATTAGAGAGCAGAGCAAGGGGAAAAACATCTTTTTGATGTGGGAATTGAAATGCCATTAAGTATTTTCCATTAGGGAATCCTCATCTGCTCTTGCTGGTACCCAAAGGAGCGTGGCCACAGGGAAGACTGGGCATGAAAACGCGTGAAAAGTGCTGGAAAAGCCCAAAGAAAGGTGACAAAAATGAGGAGAAGCTGTAGGTGGCCAGTCTGCAAAGGCGTCGACTCATTTGGGGAGAAAGATAAAAAGGGAGACAGTATTTGAGCTGTGCAGGCAAAAAAATAGGTGCCCAAAAGGCAATGTCTGGTCTTGCTTTAGCCGAGCAGCACAATAACAGAATGAAGGGTCACTCATTTGAAAGGTAAAAGCTGAAAATTAAGAACCAGTAAAATTGTAGTAGATGTTTTACGCAGTGCACAGCCAGCATGCAAGATTTACTGTTGCTAAAGGTCACCCAAGCAGCTACAGTTGCTAAATTCTTAAAAATAATTGAATAATTTTAAGACTATTAATATTTAATAGTAAGACAATAAAGAGGAATCGAATCCCATGTTTCGAGGAATAGACTGTTTGCCTCTGGGGTCAGGAAGGCAGTATCATACAGCAGAGAGGAGCAGGGGTGGAAAGTGCTCTGCTCTCCTTGCAGATACTGGATCTTATGCCTAAGCATCCTTTTTTTTTTTTTTAATGGAAAATGCAGTATCTGGAAGAGTGCTGAATGCACAGGAGTGGTACAGGGAAAGGTGTGTGGGGAGACATGGGTGCTGGTACATTTGCATGCACATTATTTTTATATATATATATATATATATATTAGCAGCATTATGTTCCAGTGCTTTCCCTCACAGAATCCCAGGTTGGAAGGGACCTCTGGAGATCCTCTAGTCCAACCTCCCTGCTCCAGCAGGGTCACCTGGAGCATGTGGCACAGGATTGCATCCAGGTGAGTTGTGAGTATCTCCAAAGAAGGAGCCTCCACAGCCCTTCTGGGTATCCCAGGGCTCTGCCATCCTCACAGTCAAGTTGTTTTTCCTCATGTTCACATGGAGCTTCACATGTTTCAATTTATGCCTGCTGCTTCTTGTCCTGTTGCTGGCCAGCACTGAAAATAACCTTTCCCCATCCTCTTGCCACCCTTCCTTGGGGTATTTGCAATACTGATAAGATCCCCTCTCAGTCTGCCTTCTCCTGGCTAACCAGGCTCTAGAGTAAAGTTCCCAATATAGCTAATGGGAAAGAAGCATTCTCCTCCCTCGTGAATGACACAAGGATAACAAAAACAGTCTTCCTGTCATCTCCAAAGCCCTAAACTTCACCTATGGAAGCTACTTACACAACACACAGAGCTGCAGCAGGCCCCATTTTTTAAATGCTATTTTTAAAGATAATGATTACCTGTCCATGAGTGTCCCCTGGAGGTTTTCCAGGTTCAAACCGTACAGCAAGTCCAAAATCAGCTAGAACTGCCGTCAAATCATTCTTCAGCAAGACATTTTTACTCTTGAAGTCCCTGCAGACAGTGGAGAAGCAAGATTGGGAGGGTTCATCACAACATGCATCTGCTCGCATTGCAATATGCCCCGCAGAGATGTTAGAGGCTGGGGCTCCCAGCAAATGGATGCTGCCTCGATGCACTGCCAGGAGGCCCCTGTATGGCCTAGAGAGCACAGAAAGGACACAGGAATGGCGCAAAATGGGCAAAAAAGAGAGGAAAGCGCTGCTTGGGGAAAGGCAAGGCATCAGCAGAAGCACGGGGAAAACAAACATCCAGACCAAAGCAGGGAGTGATATAAAGAGAGTGTCACTTCTGCAGATGCCCACACATCAAGACGGATGGCTGAGGAGCTTCCTGGCACCTCCATCTCCCCTCCTTTCCCCTCTACTTGCAGCCCATCCCCACAGAGATGTAACAACAAAAACACAGAGACAAGGCTATGTCCAACAAGGCCATTCCTCCCATTCCTAGGCGATGGGCTTAAAAGGCAGAGGAAAACAACACCATTAAGCCTGCATCGAGAATCTGCTATTTCTACCTGTGCCAGCTACATCTTTTAAGCAGATCGATGGCCACAGGGCATTGCTGCTGTTGAGTTTCCCCTGAGCCGCTTGGTGCTGAGCCGAACCTCCAGACCTTTGCTATATCTCTGACTCCCAATCCCAAATGCAATCCCAATTAAGGGGATTTGTTGACAATCTCTGACCTAGTGAGGATCTTCACTCTCACCTACAAAACCAGACCCACCTGGGAATGAGCAGATGCCAGCAGGACTCTCTTTGCTCTGACTACACTCTTGGACAGACTTTTGCCCTGGTCATCTATTACACTTATGTCTTAACTGCTGGACCCATCTCCCTCAGAGGGTGGAGGCTGGGGAAGGGAAAGGCAGAAGTGGCTAGAACCACACTTGGATGAGGGTCAGGATCAGAAAACCCGATGGATAAAAGCCTCTTCAGTATGGGGTGCTTAGACTGGGCTAGAACAGGACTTTCAGGTCAGAGTCCTGCACCACAGGGGTATCATTTGGGGTAAGTCTGCCCAAGCTGCCACAGCCAGGAAGGGGATGAGGAAGATGAACACCCTGAGATGCTTAGCCAGCCAAGCCTTGGCTCCCTGGGCTTCCACACTTTCATCTGAGAAGGAATGTTTGGCATATAATTAAATTACAGACCTTAGACAGCAGATGGCAATTGTCCTGTATGCTCAGCATTATAATTTCCCTATCATCAATTCACTCAGTGACCCTGCTGATTGCAGGACATTGCAGGCCCGCACAAAATAATTAATGAGGGCAGATACGATTGTTCCGCACTGGAGTGACCTGTCAAAAATCTTCGGGAAGAGAGAAACTGCTGGACCGTGCTGCAGGGCCGCTCACTGTGTCCTCAGATGCCAGGAAACCAATTCAAAGCATCACACACAAAATCATTCTGGGCCATCCAGCCCTTGATTCTTAGCTTCAAAAAAAACAAGGCGGGGGGAAAAAGAAAAGATTTTTTTTTTCCTTAAGAGCACAGCATCATGCCGAGTTGAAACACAGGATGAACATGTCCAGCTCAAGGATTAAGAAGGGGAAGTGAGTTATTCTCTTGTACAGCTGTGAAGCTGGGTAGTCAAATGCAGCTAGGAGCTCCAACAGAAAACCTACTCCAAAACCTTGACTGGACACAGGATTTCTAAAGACATAGTTCAGTTCTGCAGACTCTCAAAACATCTGTACATCTCCGTTACACATAAAAAACACGTTTGCCATCTTAGAGACTAGCTGGCTCCACGCTCCAGCAGTTTCCCCACAGGCTTAAAAAAAGCAGCAATCATGTAATGACACAGATAAACTACTTTGCTCGGTCAGTATTAGGGGATTACGCTCTGGTACAGATTGTACATGAGATTTTTGCAAAACAGTGGCTCACTTGAGAGAGGGACCACACTGAAATCATAAGACAGCCCATCTGAACAGCACGAGTCCAAAGCGAGATCTAAGATAAGATTTTTGTAGGGGCTCTTGGCTGCTCCTGCTCATGCAACCTTGGACATGCAACACCTAGGTGCTATATCTTGACCAGATACACATGTATAGACCAGATTACACACATGCAAAGATTTTCATTTGTGCACTCCTTTTTTTTTCCCCTCCACCCCATAGACTTCTCCACTTCTCCACAGTCTCCTCCTTTCCACAAACCATCCAAAATTGCCAGCTGTCAATGGGGATACAATCATCCAGGCTTGGGGTAAAAGGCCTGATGAAACAAAAAAACCCCACTGGCAGCATCACACATCAGAAAAGACCCTAAAACGCATCCTTTTCTGTGCAGAAGTGCTGCAAAAGCCTGAAAGGGAGAAAACACCCCTTGCAGTGTCATTTTCCAGACTAGGGAAGCAGAGGGCAAGCGCTCTATGGATAGTGCTGTGGGAATCCAACGAGATGCTGGAGCTATTCTTTCCAGCTTCCACGCGGGGGCACTTGAGCATCGACAAGCAATCCTGTAACCTCCATCCTCCTTTTCATGCCGGGGCCAGCGGCGTCTCCCAGTTAGCTGGAATTGCACGGTGGTGACTGAGGGAGCCGTGCTCGGCCCTTCCAAAACAGCCCCCAGCTCTAAAAGGCATTTTTTGGAGTTAAAAAAACAACACACACACACACACACAAAACAAAGACAGGAGAGTGGAGCAATCCGCAATCCATGGGAAACCTGCTTCCTGACATTCCTTCTGCTGTCGGTATTTTCTGCTTTCACACCCCAGCGATGCGTTCTCCATCTTTCATCATTTGCTAAATGGACGGGGACACTAATGAGCACGATCTGTTGCTTTAAACCCATTCCTGAGCCTTCCTCTGCCCCCCACCCGTAGGAATTTCCCCATAGAAATCCCTGCCTTTATTTCCTGAGGACAAATGTCAGGGACACGGGGTCAGCCCCCGGAGCCGCACAAAGGCGGCTGTGGATTCGGGCTTTGCAGCCATCTGAAGATTTGGGGGTTGCTTGGGTGGTGCTGGGGATTATCTTGCCCCTAGAGCCCCACTAGACGAGACCCAAAGTGCTGCAGCTGGTTGTGGCTTTAAGTCCCTCCTAGATGAGGCGCGGGGGGAGCCGGGCTGCGGATTACCACGTGCGGCCGGGCAACCCGTGCAAATCCTTCTGGAAAATTCCCCTCCTCCCACCGTGCTGTTAGCAAACAGCATGGGATGACCAGGGGGAAAAGGGACCTCAAAGGGGGTCTCATTGCAGCGAGGAGGCTGCAACCCCCCATCCTGCTTAGGTCATCTATCCCTACGGGGCTGCTGCCCAGTGCCGGCCAAGTGGGTGCCAAGAGATCTTGGAAGCGCCGGCCACTTCCTCCAACATCTTTAACAAGCAACGACGTTTGTCTGGCTAGATTTGACTGTTGTAAAACTACCACAAGAAACAAGCAGCGCTATTGCTATTTCTCCATTTCTTTCCTATGATCTACAGCTCTACGGGAAGATGTGTAGCACAGTCACCTTTAAAATCCTCCTGGAAGGGTCCATCCTTGGTAGGGCCACAGAAACACAGGGGTTGTAACAGGACTTATCGACACAGCCCTTTCAAATTGAATTAACTGGAGGTTCGGCAGCAGTCTGAATCCCATTCTCACATGTCGCAAAAAGAGTTAAAAGTGGAGGGAAACACCTACTCTTCAGACGTTTGCCCTAAACTATTACCAACCTTTATCGCTATTTCATAGACAAAATGCTGACTATCTGCTCTTCACCATTCCAGAAAGGGATAAAAAAAAAAAAAACATGTCTTAGCATAGACTTTGTGAGGATAAAAAGTACTGACTTGCTGCAAGCACAGGTTCCTCCTTGGTTCAGGAGCACCCCTGCAAAGCAGTCAGGAACTTTTGACCAAGGCAATGGAAAAGGATTAATGAAAGAGGCTGTACCTGTGTGCAATAGCAGGTTTGTGTCCTTCACCCTTGCACCAGGGGACATCTTCGTGTAGGTAGGACAGTCCACGGGCCATCGTTTCCGCCACATGGCAGAGCTCGTTCCAGCTGATGATATTTCCCTTCAGGTAATCTGTCAGAGAGCCCTGGGAAACAGGACATTGCACATTCTTAATCACAGACCCCGCCAAAGTGACAGATGTGCCAACTCATCAGTTTAGAAAATGATTGTAATGAGTGCTTGAGAAATTTGAACCTTGATTAGATAGGGGAGAAAAAAAAAAAAAAAAGGAATCACTAGCAAAAGTAAAAAAAGAAGGGAAAAACAATCCCAGGAGTATTCTCAGCCCTTTCCCAGAGCAGACAGCATCTGGACTTCCTAAAGGAATCTCAAGTTTGTGGATCTGCCAAGGAATAGGAGGGAGACAAGGAAGGGAAAAAATCCCCACAATCCAGAGCAATTCATTCAGCCTAAAAAGGGGAGTCTTCCCTTCAAGAAGATCACGTATCCTATCAGCTGGCTGTGGAAATGATTGACTCAGTAGACCTTGGATTAAATGGAAGGATAGTACTACGGGCTCAGCCCTGGATTTGTGCATGTTTGTTTTATTTTAAGTGTTAGCCGTGTTTGATAACTAAGGCAATCCATGAACTGGAGAGACGCCCTGAGCTGCAAAAGTAAACACAGTGCCTATCTACAAGGGATGAGTAAGGACAATGGTGCTCTGTGATCCCCAGCTTCTCCTGCATGCACTATGGCATGAACGGTGGCCCTTTCTGATGCCCCTCATTCAGTTCCACCTTTCTTAGTTCAATATTTGTCCTGGAAAGCCTTAAAAGCCAAGGGAAGGATTTTTGAAGAAGGGGAACAGGAATACTTCTCTTCCACTGAAAGATGGCTCAGCAGGACAGCTGAGACCTTGGGGTAGCTACGAGGATGGTATTAGATACCAAAAATTGCTGCTTCATGATCAGACCAAAATGGATGGGCAGTGACACGTTACCTTGTCATGGAAAGCTGTGATGAGCCACAGTTCCGTCTCCAGGTTCGTCCCTCTTTTCTCTGCCGCAATAAACTGCAAAAGGTTTTCATGCTTCATGCCAGGGGTATTGAAAATCTCTCTCTCGCTCTGCCAAGATTGCTTATCCTAAAGCAGGGAGAAATGCACCATCAAAGACCACACTTCCTTTTAAAGCAAACAGCTCCTCCAGCTCAGTCAGAGCTGCTCACATTCCTCAATATGATTCTCAGAAGTTAGGACGTGATACATCCCTTTAAAATGAGATTGTTTTCCTAAAGGGTAGAAAGACTGGAAGCTGCTGTTTTCATTCTCTCATGTCCAAAATTACCCTCAGATATTTCTAAAACACAGGGAAGGCTGGGGGATCTAAACCCAACATCATTGAGAAATAAAATTTCTCACGGTTTCCTAAAGCAGGCAGGAATAAAACCCACACATGCATCCAGATCTGCACTGTAGCTGTAATAGTTAAAACCGTATAATCTAATCTAGATCCTATTGAATATTTACTAGTAGGTCACAGCTGGCTTGGACAGAAGATGTGCAAATCTCCTCTAGCAATGCCAAGAAAGCAAATAGGAGGAGAAAAATTAATGAATAAGGAGGCAGTGCAGACGTTTCAGTCTTTCTTCATTCACTGGATTTGTGATTGCTTTCCTGCTTCCATTTGCAATTCTTAGAGAGACGGGAACATCCCAAGGTTTCCCAGAGTGGAAGATATAAGCTCGCAGAAATGCTCCAGCGCAATTAGCTTTCACAGCACTGGGACTCTGCCTTTGTAAGCTGCAAACTGTTTGTTAGGTTTGGGTCCGGATTTACAATTTCCCCAGGCAAGTCACACAAAGCCAGGGATTTGGTCCTTTGTGTGCACTTCGGGCACTGTCGTTGCGTGTTGGACTTTTAACAACGCTGACACTTGGAGAGAAGACACTTGGGATTGCTGGTTTCAAAACTGTCCTGCATGCAACAACTACTATGCAAAGCATTTGCTTATGTGATACCACAGAGAAAAATATAGGGGAGGGATTCTTGAACCTTCTTCCCAAGGCTGAAGAGTCCATACATATCTTTGTTACAGCATTAATACACCTCCATAGGCTCAGGGAACATCTCAACACTGGTGAGCAGATCCTGCTGCTGATAACCTAATACCAAGCCCTTCTCACCTGAATTGGGAAGATTTTCACTGCTACGTAGTCGTTCATCAGCTGAGCTTTCCAGACGCAGCCGAAACGCCCTCTCGCTTTGATCTCCAAGAGCTGCAAAGGCTTCAGGCCAACCAGCGGAGACGGGGGTGGTGGCCCAGGATCCTGCAAAAATGAGAGGAAGAGATACTGCTTAAGAGCAATGAATTCCCCTGTTTTGCTTTCTGGAGTATTTATACAGCACATATAAAACAATCCACACCTTTGGGTGCCACTTTGTGTGTCATGGTGTAGTTTGGCACACACAAGTCATCCTCTGGCAGAGCCTGAATTGAGCATCATCCTTTTGCAAAACCTAAATTCTCTTGTGTTTTCAAAGCAAGAGCTATTTCAGGCTGTAAAACATGGATCTACCTCAAGGCTCCATCCTGCCAAAAGCAGGAATTTTTCTATCTTTGTGACCCGACAGCAAAATACAGCTCAAAATTCTGACTTCGCATAAGCCTAGCGATGGGCAGCAAACAGGTCTTTCAGCATAATAAAGATACTATCTGTTCAAACTCTCTGTTTTTATGAAAGAACAATGTAGCCCAGCTTTAAGCTTGGCACTGGAGCTCTGTCTATATCTAATTTCATATTTGGAAAGTTCAGGGTATGATTTGTTTAGGGCCATGCTGGGTGCAAGGAGAGGTGGCCACTCATTCCCTCAT
>JAVCKT010013282.1:4410-24745 GCA_032273925.1 Rhynchotus rufescens
ATCTTGCAGACTCTTTACTAAACTTCTCTAGCACACTCATTCTACCACCTGCTTCATCTACTGTAAATGGACTACCCCAAGTCTGGCAGCTAACTAGATGCAAGAAGGGCCACAAACGTCAGTAAGGAAACAGTAAAGAAATGCCACTGTGGGGCCATAATGCAGCCTCATATTGTATTTTGTGCATATTATAGCCAAAAGAAATGCTTAGTAATTCTGCTCTGTTACAAATATGGACATAAGAAGGTACAGAACACATGATTAATCCTGAAGACCTTTTTATCTTATTAACAGTCTATGGTAAGGAAACTCATTTTCAATTAAAGTTATGCTGGTAGCTTAGTAAGAAATATATATATATATTGTTTTACTTGTATATTGAGCATATAGGATAAGTAAAAATTATGATAGAAGATGGAACCCTGTAATGCCATTTTCAGAGAACTGCTTTTCAAAATAGAACCACACAAAATTCAACACTTCCAGCACAGGAAGACTGTAAGAAACACATAGAAGAATTTATATACTTTGATTTATTACAGTTCTTTCAGAAGTAGTTTGACTGTCAATAAAGTTGTGGCACTTGATCAATCCATTCTATTAAACAATGAGGTGTATGGGCTCTATTCCATTATCAAATGGTAAATGGAGATGATTTACATTAAATGAACAAAATGGGCACATTTGCACACTCATTTGTTAAAGAATTATGGTTGTAGGTGTCCAAAAGAAGCTTGATTTCCATCAGTATAGGCTGGATCTAAAGTCCAGGGAAGTCAACACTACGACTTGCACGTGCTCTTGGACATGTATCCACAAACTGACCAATGCTCTAGTTCAGCTCCAGGTCATTATGCTCTTCATACTAAACTGAATCGGAATTCCTATGGGTGGCTTCCACAAAACTACAGTCTTCTCAGAAAAACAGCTTTTTGCTGTTATTCACCTTAGCAGAGCTGCTTTCCTCTTGAAAAGAAAATTATTCCACTCACGTAAGGATTTTATGTTTCCCTTTTCTCTCTGGAACACCACACTAAAGGAAACACAGACACAGATTATTTATATAAGCTGTAAATATATGAACAGAGCAAGTGACAGAGCAAAGCTGAAGAATAAGTAATTTCAGAGCGACAAGCAAACCTACATTGTACACCTAGCAGAGCTAGCAGCTACACTAGTTAAATGGGATTTAGGTACAAGTTAGAAAAGCTGATCTGTTTTTCACATGTATCATATAGGTAATCCTATGAGGAAGCAAGAAAATACTGTCTATCCGCCCAGAAGTTTAATTGAAGGAAAATATTATTGTTCTTAGTGGATTATCCCCAAACATTATCATACCTAGGATGAAATATAAATAACTGTAATTAAAATTTGAAAGCAAAACAAAAGCCTCACTAAATTTAAAATATAACATTTCAATACATAGTTCCTCTGACAATAATTGTCAATTGCTTTTAAAAGTACAAATAAAGTAAGACGTGAATGGAAACTACCATAAACTATGTAAATGAATATATACAAATTACATTTTATTTTATATAAGTTATATTTTACACATAAATATCAAGTGGCTTTCTAAAGCACAGGGCAGTAAGTTGGAAATACAATAGTGAGAAAGCCCAAACCTCAGTATTTTCAAATTCCAACTTTATTAGAGATCATAAGCTAAAAATACAAGAATATATTGATTTTAATGAATATATCAACCTCAGTTTATCAACATTTCAAAGATGCCACCATTTCATAAAATGTTAGTTACCATTCTCTTGTTTCTTGATTTTAAATTGTCAGTGGTAAAATCCATATTTGGCCCTTTTTTCTCTTTCAACCTATCTGTGAGTTCATTTTATCCTCTTTATCTTTATTACAAAAAAAAAAAAAAATAGAATCAATTTTGCAACTTACTGTATCCTTGGTAATTAACTTTTTTAGCTCATTTATTCTTAATGCTCTAAAGGACTCAAGGTTTTGAGTTTTTTTTTATTTTTGTTTGTTTTAAGGATGGATAATAGGTACAAACCCAGCCCATTTCTAGCCACTGGTTGATCCAATCAAAAAGCCAGGCCCTTTCAGGAGACACAACTAAGGGAATGTGATGGAATTAAATGGAACAGCTTCCTCATAGCTACAACCAGACCACACGGCTGTCAAGACTCACCAAAACCCAGGCAAGAACCCAAGATGTGCAATCAAGACAAAAGCGAAACACGGTGTTGCAAAGTAACGTCCTAAACCACAAGGTTCATATTAGAAAGAAAATAGGTTGCCTTTGATATGGAAGCTTTACAGGAATGTAACGGCTTCCTCACAATACATAGCATTGGTGTTTGTTGTTTGCCTGCTCAGCTGCCTCTGTTTTGTGCTTTCCCAATATCAGTGATTATGATATAGCCATTAGTGTGAATATTTAGACTGACCTCCTCCCACTCTTGCACTTAATCTTGTTATAAAACAAGCAGGAAATTGATATTATTTTGAACATAGCCCTTTGTTTAAGTGTCTCTTTGTATAGTAGCAACAAAAAAAGGGCAAATCATAGTATTGGTTCTCATCTGTGTAATGTAGGGGCAGGAGACAGTAGAAAAATTTTCCATTGTAAGCTTGCTCAGAGATTTAATTTATTTTTTTTTATTTGAATATTTCCAGTTACGATGATAAGAACAGAACAAAGAACAAACAATCAGACCTGCCTCATTAAAAAAAAAAAAAAAAAGGGAATGGGGGGGAAGGAAAAAAAAAACAAAACAAAAGAAACAAACAAACAAACACTTCTCCAGTAGAAGTTCATTCAAGCAACTTTCTAGAAAAAGGGATTAGGAAAGACAACAATCTGACATCAAACATTAGCACATAAGAATCAAGAAACACAGAAAGAAAACTATTAAGGAATAAGGGAGACTGGAAATCAAGAAGAAATCTTTGCAGCTAATTTACACAAACAAGTAAACTAGCTGACATTCTACACATCTAAAGCTTCCAGAAAAGCAAACAAAACAAAGTAGGCAAGCAAAGACAAATCAGCAAGTCACACTCAGACCACATCACCTTCTCAGCTTAGAAATTCCACAAAGCATCTCTGAAACTGTAAACAACTAAGTAGAATAGACATCTTCATGGATCTTTGCAGGCCAGGCCCAGAACTCCAAGTGTGTTAATCAGAAGATCACCAGCTTTCTAAGGAGGTTATTTGATCCTCGCTGGAAGTTCCACACTAAGAAAAGGAGTAAAGAGATCACACACAGGCTTCCAAAGGTTGGTCATGCATTGAACGGATTTCAGATGCCACCACAACTTGCAGGTCCCCAAACTGTAATACACACACTATTTGCCTCATAGATAACAGAGAATTAACTTAAAAGGGCAATGAAGGACAGTTTTCTTCTTCTTATTATTATTATCATCATCCTGTTTTTTCCCAGAGAGTTTGTCCTCCACACAAACACACACACACACGGAAAAAAAAAAAAAAAAAAAAAAAAAAAAAAAGCAAAAAAAAAGCTGTGGAAATAAATCTTTTATGTAAATCAGATAAAATAGAAAGCTTGGACTTGGTGTACTGTTAAGCCAGGTTACACAGAGAAGAATTTCTACCTAATTTTGATTGCCTCTATTTGCCTCTATTTTGTCAGATAAGGAACCAATCTGCCAGGAAATAGGCTGGCTAGACTACTCCGGAGAGGCAATAAGAAGCAAAAAGCTAAAAAGGAGATACAAACATCCATTCTTCTAGCACAAAAACAGTCAAGGTCAAAATTACTCAAATGTCAACTTTAAAAGAAAATATATTACAGCATGGCTGATATCCAAAAGAGTACGAGCGGGTACAGAGGAAGGAAATGGCATCACAAACTCTTTAAAGGGTTTGGGTTGAAATTCTGATAAGGCTGAACTGGCACTGTGGTATCACTAACCAGTCATATCGGAATCCTGAGCCATTTGCTGCAAAATGGATGTAAGAAGTATCCAGTCTTTTCATGCCAAAGTTCATTCTGCCTCTTTGCAGTTTGTCCTTGATATTGTTCCAAGTCCATATGCATCTGCAAGAGTGTATGCATTTCTGTGCATCCATATGTATACATTCCACTGTTGCTAATTTTTCTTCTTCATAGGGCACAGCAAGTTTGCCTTCTGGTACTCGCATTTACCTCCACATCATGAGATTCTCTCTATACCACTGGCACCATAAATCTCTCTACAAACTTCTTAGCAACATGTATGCCCCATCTACTGTTAGTGGTCAATCTGCATTCCCAGTAACTCCCTTCTCTTGACATTAATTATGAATACTTTCAATAGCAGTGATAAATTTGTGGGTCTCATTATGGTTCTTAAGTATGAAGCTCCCGGAGTAGACGTAGAAATCTGGAAAATTAGGCACAAACAGAAAAAAAAAAAATTAAAAGAATGTCCATATTGCACATCTTGAAAGGAAGAGATGCTCACACTAAAAAAAAAAAAAAAAAAAAAAACCAGCAGCTCATTTTTCACTCATTGTGATTCCCTTTAGTTAATTAATCACATTATTATCCTCCTAGGAGGCCCTGGAGCATTTGAGACAAAGCATGCCCACTACTCAAAGAGAGTCAGTAGAAAATGAATATTCATTTGACTAATGACAACAATAGTCTGTTGTCTTTGAACATAATCACACTTTTTGGAAAAAAAATGCAGCCATTCAGAAAGCTGGTGGCCCCAAAGAGATTCCCAGAGCACCACGCAGAGGTCATCACAACGGTCATCAAGGCATTCTGACTGGCAAGATCTTACTTTCGCAACAAGTATGAGCTCCTGCTAGATTTTGCCTCCATGGCTGAATTTCAGAAGGTTTTAAGAATTCTTATTCTTAAAGTGAAAAGTGGTGAGCTAGAGACTCTACGTCCTACCAAAGACATCTTGTCTATTTTTCTCCTCATTATTATCACTAGCAGTGCTTCCTGGGTTGCTAGCTTAAGATAGGAGCTGGTGGTATCTGCATTCCACTTAGCACTATCCAATATCACACTGATGCTTTGAAATTATCTTTAAACAGAGAGACAATTACAACAGCGCTTATGAGACAGAAGATAATAATAGTAAAGCGTGAAACCCAAGTCAAAGATCAGGTCTCATCATTCTGCAAACAAAAAATATGATGAGCCAAAGAACATATGGTATGAATGGAACAAGACAGCAGAAGGCTACAGACAGGCACGACACTTCCAAGAAACAATCACATAACGCTGGCTAGCACAGCAAGACTGCACCCGTAGCCTATTTGCTGATAAACCAGCAACACACTAGACATTTTCATGGCAAGATCTGAAGAAGTGTGGCTTAAACAAAAAATGCCCCAGTAAAATCATTCCCTTGACTTTGCATGTGAGCTGAGAGTGTTTATTGGAAGAGGAATAGTGAGGGCTGAAATCTGCTTACAGCAGGGCAGACCTATCAAATGTCAGTGCTCAGTGACCAACCGTTAACTTCTGGTACCTTATTTCCTGCGAAGTGGGCTGACATCTAGATAAAACGCATGCCTTTCTAGGTCATTTGGCTGAAGTTTGCTGTGTTACATATCTGCCAGTCTCTGCTGAGAACAGCTGACAGCCTAATAACAGTGTTTCTCCAGCTCCTGATTCACTGATTTTTTTTTTTTTTTCCCCACAGACTCGCTCTATGGCTTATCTACTTTATTCTGCATGTATAATGAATACACAGAGCCTCGCAAATAAATTGAAAAACATTTAGCTAATGCTCGGTCAGAACACTGAAATGGAGGTAACTAAGTACAAAAAGGGAGATGTAGTCAAGGGCCTCTTCGACCCTGGCTTCGCTCAGCACTCGGAGAGGCACAAAGACTGATCTCCCCGAGCTGCAGCCTCGCTGCGCTCCGGAGCCCGCAGACGACCCGCCGAGGCTCCCCACAGAGCCTGCGCTCTGCACGTTTTCAGGTCAAAGCCTAACGCTCTGCTCTGCGGCCTTCTTGCCTGCGGCGCCAACAGCAGTCTGCCCCAGCCTCACTGCGAGTATTACACTCACAGCAAAAAACAGCTGCTTTAGGCACAGACATATGAAGGTTGACAACAGCAAAACTGCAGAAAATGCAAGTTACAGTGGACTTAATACCAAATCCATGTCAGGCTCGTGTGTGCTGACATTTACATTCAGTGCAGTTGATGGCAAACAGTGTCTGCACAACAGCAGCAAGCCAAGCCCCTTTCTGAAAGGAAAGGGGATACTCAGCCAGCTTAAAACTATGAGCTCCAGGATTTGACCCTTTATCTAACCTATGTGTCTATAAAGTGCATACCACTTAGATTGAAACCCAGCAACAGACTTTGAATGCTTTCTGATTGCTACTTGCAGGCCTATTCATTTTTGTGTTTTTAACATTTTAATTCAATACATCCTGTACCACCCATTGCCACCTCCTTTTATCCCAGTGAGAGAGAAAAAGACTTGAATTAGTCACAGGTCTTCAGTTAAGAGTAAATTTCTACCCTCTTTACCATCAGTGATTCTTGATGAAAACTGCAAAGCTACAGTTCTTGACTTACTTCAGAAGCTACAAGATTCTTTTAAACTTCTATAAACTACAGCTCCATAATCAGAACTTACAAACTCCAGTGGAACAGATTTCTGATGTTGTAAATTAGCATCGTATGCTCCTCTTGCAGTATAATATTCCTTTTAGTTTCTTCCAGTATGCTTTAAAAAGAGGAATAAAATGCAGATTGATTGTAGAATCTAGTGCTTATCTAGTGCCCATGGGGATTTCAAAGGTATTTGCCCAGCGTTTCTGCAAGGGAACACCAATTTCATGGTTCTTTTCTAAAATAAACTTATGTCTTGTTTAAAATCCTGAAATATTATTACAAAAAAATCTTATTATGGCAGATAGATGCTTTGACTACAACCTCCTGAAAAATTATGTCCTTGTGTATTTCAAGATACACATTTAAAATTGAGAGAGCTGAAAGCAGTGGCCAGTCCTGAAAATGTGGCTCATCATTCTAAAATGATTTTTCTAACACTTATTATTATTAAATATAAGTTACAAGTAAATACACAAACAACTTACAGTGCGTCAGCTAATACCACAATAATTTCCTTGCATTTCTGAACCACCTGAGATCCTCAGCTACAACCAAAGGGTATGTGTTAACCACCTTCGCTAGCACACAACAGTTGGCCCTACCCTGTCCTCATCACCCCTTTCTCCCCTCCACGCTGCTCTCTGTGTTTTCCCTGCATCCTCTCAGCTCCTACAGTTCTTTTTTCCCTTCCTTTCTACCTGAGAAGTTCTTTAGAGGGTGAATGCTATTTAATTATGTTGGGAGAGCACTACCCTGAGGGGCAGCCAGGAAAACAGCATCAAACATAATGCCAGGGCTCATTTTATTCAGCCATTTAAGTTAGCAATTAATTATACAGTAAATAAAGACTCTTTCCATAGGGAGTCAAAGTGCAGTACTTATGATCTGCTGGCAACTACACCTCTCCAGATCGGGGACAATCACATTACAAGAAACTTTGTGATTAATGAATTCATGATATTCAGATACTGTGACAGCTGCAGTATTGCCTGTGGCCATTCCTCTGTAATTTCTTAGCCGCTTAAACCTTCAGGTGACTCACAGGGAGGATTGTTGCTGCAGACTGCATGCTGTTTGGTGACATTTTGGACTCAAGATCTTTTCTTTTTTTCTTTTTTTCTTTTTTTCTTTTTTTTCTTCCAGAATCCAGGCCAATCACTTCAATAGGCCTCAAGTCCCTTGTGTGCTGAGTGGAGAACCAGATACATGGGGGTCCGGTGCCTCCCCACCATGACCACAAATGCCGACACCAGAAGTCTGCAGCACTAAAGCACTTCCCTCCTGTGAATCAGAAGCTGCCAGGAAGAACCACAGATACTTGCTATATCTTGTCATTCCAGTCCTTTAGAAAAGCATGTTGGCTCAACTGCCAATATCAAAAAATAAATAAATTAAAGCAAAAGAAAAAAACAGCATTCTTCTGGGTTCTTTAGTGCAATCAGTGTTTTTCTAATCAAGAACGGCTAGAACAAACTGTGTGAAGTTCTCTGATAAGTTAAACAATAAGTTCACTGACGTATTTTCCAATTTGAGGAAGAATAAAGCATTCTTTCAAAACTTGTTACTCAGTACTACATGAAGTAAAATCACATAGTGATTTTATCAATCACAATGTCAGGATAATCAGCAGAGGAACTACTAGAATATATTACAATTTTTTTTCTTCCAATTTTACATTTGACTTATTTGGAAAGTATCTTAATTTCAAAATGCAAGATTGGAAGACTGCCTAAAAGCTTTTAAAGACAGATGAAAATACATGCTAGCAATTAGACTTTTTGTCCAAATGTTCATCATGTAACCCAAAGTTTCACAGCTTAAGTTTACATGCATGCTCCACATTTTAAAGCAGTACAGATCATTTATCAAAGAAAACCTTATGTCAGAGACTATTATGCCATATAAGAAATGACTCCTCTGACTTCCATATCACTAACCAGTTGAACCTCTTAAGCCAGAAGCACTGCTGTCATTTTCCTTTCGAAAGGTATATATAAAGGTATTTAATATATAGGCAATGATGGATAAAATTTGGGTATCTGATTCGGTTCCTGCTCACTAATCGCATCTTTCTCACCCAGCAGACCTCAGACCTCACTTGAAACAGTACCAGGAGACAGTAAGCAGCATATAGGCAGCCCACCAGATACAACTGCATTCTCTGAGGTTCAGGAGTTGCTTCAAACATATCATCTCTGAAGCTGGAATCTCCAGAAAAGGAGGGGAATGGTATTTCATCATCCAAATTTATTTCATCTTTTTTTTTTCCTTATTAATACCATAAAACACTGTCCTACTTGCTTTAGTCTTGCCAAAGTATACCAAAGATAGAAATAGGCAGCTTGTTACAAAGCAAATCAAGAAACAAGGGAAGAAACAAGTTAAAAGATGCAAAATAGGATGGAAAGAAGCCAAAAGGGGTCACAAAAGTAAAAGGGGATAGATCACAGTGAGAATGAAAAAAAAAGGAACATTACAGGCATATGGAGACATAAAACAGGGCTCAGAAGATATGGTACAGATAGTCTAATTTGAAAGGGAAATTAAGACAATGGTAGGTATTGTAGCTTATCCCTGTAGTACTACTGGACCAAACACTGGAACAGAGTTCCTTGCCCTTTTATAACAGGGCCAGATTAGAAAACTGAGCAAGGGGGTATGAGTTGCAAGGAAGGACACAACAGCTGGGATGTGGACAAACCCAGAACAGCAGTGAGAAGGGAGAAATGACACTACAGAACAGGGAGAAGGGGAAAGACTTTTCCTTCAGCACAAGGCAGGAGCTGTATTCTGGATACTGATTCCTGATCTTACTGGAGATGCTAGGGTTCAGGTCCAGCTGTGCTTCAATGTATAGGAGAACACTCCAGTCCCTGAAGATGTTAATAGCTCAAGAAATGGATTTCCAAGTGGAAAAGAGCCTCTCTAGGCTGTGGAAGCTCTCCTTCCCATCCCAGGGTTTCACCTAACTCTGCAGGTTCATAACTGGCTTCATAAGGCAACTAACAGCAGACCGTATGACCAGTGTAAGAACAAACACAGCATGTAATCGATGACAAGAGCTTATTAGTTTGATCAAAAACATCCTGAGATGACACATATTGACAAAAGGCTTCATAACTGCTTGCTGAGAGCAGAGAATAAAGACTTGCAACTGTCAACTACCAGATGCAGTGAAGCATCTCTGGGTGCTAAAGGAGAATGAGGCCCCCCCCATGTCTTGGCGTTCCTCGTCAGTCAACACACAACTGTGAAACACCTCCCGTCAGTCCTCCCCACAACTGACCAACACATCAGAGGACAAGCAGCCTAGGACTGCTGTCTGCTGCACCACAGGCACAAGAGGTCTTCAGAGGACTTGAAGCTGCTGCTGACTAGTGCTAGTAGTTAGTAGGGTCTCATATGAAGTCTGATATAAAGGAATATAGTTTCTTTTCTTTGTGTGTATTTGTGTGTGTGCGGGGTGTGCTTTTAATAAGGAAAATTGCAAAACCTGTGATAAGAAAATTTCAAGAAAAGGTACATGCAAATGTTAGAAAAATGTCAAGAAGCAGCCTCTGTGGATTTAATCTTCCAGCCTTATGATACATGATTAAGATATATATTATGATATGGCCTTTAATCATATAATCATACAGCTATCTTAGCACACATTTCAAATGTGATAAGGCCTAAGGTGGGTGAACAAAAAGAGTGTGTTAAGAAAAACTAAGAGCAGGAATAATCAGAGAGAATTTTGGATTGTTGCTTCAGAAGTGTTATGTATCCTTATTTATCAAAAGCTCTGGCTACTTTTTGAAGTCAGGACCATATTAGAGGGGAAAAAAATAAAAGCATTTTTGCATCTTTAGAGGAATTAACTCAAACTGCAATGGTGAAACCTTGCATTAACCTCTACAGCATGCAGAAAGCACTCGAATCCTCACGGGCACTTACGCAGTGGTGAAATGCCTGCAACTGCACAGCATAAGAAGAATGGAGAAAGCTAAGCTGGGCACTGAGCAAGAGGTATAAAATTGTGCAAGAACTGAGCTTGAAATTCCACTTCTACTTTCAGAGATAATAATCTGGGATTCTTTACAGCATGGACAGGAAGATAAAAAATGACATTAACTGGCACAGGACCAATTTCACAGCAAATAAATGATCAGAATCTATCCAAAACAACAGTCAAAAACTAGTGTATTTTCTTCATTAACAAAATTCTGCTCCGATATATATAAACAAAATCTGCTCTGATATATATAAAAAAATTATCTCCATTTTTCCTACATCCCAGCATTTGGAACAAACATCTACTTTTCAGTTCTAAACAAGTCCAAATTTTTGACAAAGTTACAGCTGAATAGATGCCAGCACCAAATCTGAAAGTCTCCTAGCTAGGCTACCTTTGATAGAATAGTAAAACTACTGTGGTATCCTTTTTTTTTTTTTTTTTTTTCCGGGTGTTCTGCAATTTTTAAAGCAAGAGATGTAATTTATATGTAAATTTTGCCTGACTACAACTCTTACCATTTAAACAAGTAAATATTTTAAGACTAGTACATAATCATTTGGTAAGAATATCTTTGTAGTATTTAAAGAATAATTGTAATTAAATTTAATGTAATATTAATCAACTATAACTCTTACAATATGTTATAAATTTTCTAGGGCAAAGTCAAGGAACAAATGAAAACCTGAAAATATCTGTAGCTAAATATACATGGAACTAGGTGAAGTATAATAAGGTACATAATAAAATTCATTTCATCAATTACAAATTTTCAGTTTAATTAAAACATGAATAATATCCTCTCTAGACTGGCAACTTGATTGTTTTTGTATTGTTTAAAATGTAGTGATTCCCTGAGAAAGAGTACAGCCCTAACTAAAGCTGTTAATCCAAACTGTGAATATAGCTTCTGGCTTGATTGTCACTAGTGTTGATTAAATAGGCATGCTCATGGTATAGAATATTTTCTAACGATTAATATACCGAGCCAAAATCATATATAGCTTAGCAATGAGCCTTTCCAAATACCTGTTACAAGCAGAAAATACTGTGTTTCTCTTTGCTCACGTTGAAGCTATTGATTTCTGAAGCTGCATGGAAAATAAAATTACACTCGCTTCAAAGGGAAAAAACAACTTTTCCCAGAGGAAACTTCTTGGATCCAAAAGCAGTGAGCCAAACATGAAAATGAAGCCATGCGTTAGTCCAATTATTTATTGCTGCTTCATCAATGACTATGCAGCAACCTCAGCTTCTCTGTTGCGAAGTTCAGAAGGACTGTCTGCCCCAAAATATTGCTGTGACACAGCTAAGCACTGTAAATCAGCCTGCATTGAAGAGGCAACGCACTGTGCGAATATATACACGTAACGAGAGTCAGCGGTGGGGAGCTTGTGAGCAGCGGAAACCTACACTCCTCCTGATTGGCGCTCAGAGGTTAAACTCCAGAAGCCAGTAGTAATGTTGCAGATGTGGTAGTAAAACAAAGCCATTTCACACTGCCGGAGAGCTTAGCGACAACAAGCTGAGACCCTTCAGCAGATTTCTAAAATGAACACGACGCAGTGACTTGTTCACTGGAGCTTTACTTAAAGGATCACAGCTTTAAATCCACGTCACCTTCTCAACTCTATTTTCAATATGACTAGCATGTGAACTTCCATCTCAGCAGGCATTATCACTGGCGGCAAACTATGCTCCTTAAGAAATTTCTTTCAAATATATGAAAGTCGAGCCCTAACCCTTTGCTGCTTGCTGTCAATCCTTCATATTCTGGGCTGCCATAAACGAACAACGTAACTGGCAGATGAAGCAACTGAATCCTTTAGTTTCCCAATGAGTTCTCAGAAGATTGTTCAGAAGAGGAGGCTCTCAAAGGCCGTCCTGCACAGGACACAGCACTGGTGAGAGCTCTTTCCAACCTGTGTTCCTATAAGAGGCCAAGAATTCTGGAAAGTTTGCAAACTTTGCTGATTTACGCATACATACACGCTACCACAGACACACTGTTAACTTTGTCAGCCAGGGATCTGTGTTATCTGATAGTCTTGTGTGGCGATTACGAGACTGCAATTGTAGTCTCATTAAAGTGCTGCCATACATATTATCATGGCAGACGTCCTCAAACATAGAAGATAATCCATGTCTTTTTTCATTGTGACTATTTTTTCCTCTAGACTCAAAGATAATATCACTGTCTACATTTTTTCCTAATAATGCAAAGTGTGGTTATCCACAAAGTTAGCGTGAATTGCATTTAACAGCCCCTGTGTTTGTGCTAGAGAAATAAAAGTAAAACACGTTTTGAATAAAATAAAAACTAATCTTTAAAGATTTCTTAAATTATTTTTCCTCACACAGAAACTCTAGCTACTAGTGTTACTTACCAATGTCCCCTAAAGAGAAAATCAGGTATACAGGTGGAAACATTAACATTAGGATATATTTTAAAAAACACTGAGCTAGCATCTGAAATCATGCATATAACAGCCCATCTGTTTCCACAGACTACATTCATCATAACTTTTAATCACTTCCCATAGAAAAGGATGTCAAGTAGATGTATATGCTTTAAAACTTTGGGGGGAGATGGTAAGGAAGAAAAAATGCTAAATGAAAAAGCTGTCAGGAAACCAATTCATGCCATATTTTTCCTGTTTGACAATATTTATTATTGTGAAGATAGGTGAGCAAAGAGGAGGTAAAAGCTACAAGGGATTATGTTCAAAATAGTCAAAACTGAAAGAGATCCCTGACTGAACTTTGTATTGCAAAATACAAGCATTTTAAGCTTTGTACACTGAATGAACGCTCACCTGATGAATTTTCATACTTATAGTAAGAGAAATAAAAATAAGTAAGGAAAAAACCATTGAAAAGTAAAAAAGACACGATTCAAGAATTACAGTAAGCAGCACATTTTCAATGGAGTAATAATCTTTTTTACTACCAGCAGCCTGGATGAAAAACAGAGGCAAGGCTGCAAAGCTACCATATTAATGTTTTAGTCAATGAAAATAAAACTAAAATGGTGGCTTACCAATAATTTTCTTGAATCACTTGGCCAGTACATAGGTTTAATAGATTGTAGCTTTGACATTTAAGACAGAGATCCCTTAAGGTGAGATTTT
Source organism: Rhynchotus rufescens (assembly GCA_032273925.1). Classification (NCBI taxonomy): domain Eukaryota; kingdom Metazoa; phylum Chordata; class Aves; order Tinamiformes; family Tinamidae; genus Rhynchotus; species Rhynchotus rufescens. The sequence continues at coordinate 18,111 of JAVCKT010013282.1, forward strand.
GCAAGCTGCTCAAAAGGCATTTGGATGTCCAGTTAATATTTACATTTTAGAAGGTCTGGAACACTGAAAATGGTGGCAGCTTTGAAAAAAACCTCAAGTCTCCCTTTCACAAACTCAGAATTGCTCTATTGAAAACACACTTGTCTAAACTGAAAAACATTGGAAATATGGATAAAACACCAGTGACCTTTGATAAGCCCAGTAATCAAACCATCCATCTGACAGTATCAAAACTGTATTTATGATGATAGGTCATAGTGAAATACATTTTACTGTGCTTTTTTTTTCAATGTGGCAGATGGCAGTAAGCTCATAGCAACAGTAATCAGTTGGTAATGCAACAAATTCAAAGGACAATGCAGCAATGGAGAAGGCCAAGTCAGGAAAAGAAGAGCTCAGTTCTGCCTGTGGGATACCAGGAATGTTAAAACACCAGGCTATGGTGAGCAAAAGTTGCATTCTGTGTAAAACATAGTTCAGGAACATTGGAACGAACATACAGGGAAGATAACAAGAAACCTCAAATCAGACATTAGAGTAACTTCAGCAGTTTTGGAGATTGCCTGAAGGAGCTGTTCAGAGAAATAAAAGTGTCCATACGAGATGCTCAAAGGTAAAAGACCACAATCTGATGAGGAGTCCCAGTGCTCTGCTCACTGTCCTTAGGTTTCTCATGCGTGACAGGCTTCCTCAGAAGCAGATTCTTAAAGTCAGTCCTTGATAGGCTACATATACACTGCAAGGCTCTATAGAGAGCAGTTAGAGGTGAAAGAATGAACTAAAAAGCAATGCTATAACAATTATCACACTGCCCAGATTTAGATTTTTTTGGTGTTTCTAGTAGGCATAGAGAGCTCCGAGTATACTTATTTTTTCCTTATTGTAGAAAATAGCTTTAAAGTCTCACTGAATGAAATCAGACCATGACCATCAACTTCATGGAAGTAAGAAAACTTAAGAAATTTCACTTTGCCAGATCCTTTTCAGATAGCTAGCAATAACGCTAGAAATGACCACATTTAAGCGCATGGGAAAGAAAGAAATCAAGGCTATGTTTGATCTTTCCACCTTAATCCTGCTTTTCCTGACAAAGCAACTTAGTGTTATAATAAAAGTAGTTTTTATAAGGATAAGGTTTTTAATAGTTTTTATAAGGTTTTTTTTAATAGGTGATTTGTAAATGTTTTTAATAAGACCTTTTGTCTCATAAAAAAACATTTCCCTTGGTATAGTTTTCTGGTAACAAAGATATATCAGGAGTTAGCTATCTAGATTTGCCACCGATATTTAAACTAGTTTACTAAAGAAGAAATTAAAACCATTCAATAAATGGGTTGATCAATGTTTAAGGTTTTGGATCCAGTTCTCAACTGAGCTGAAGCTTGAATTTTAGTAGATTTCCTAAGTACATTCACTATAAACTGAAGACTGCATTACAACCTCTAAAACATAGGCACCTTTTCAAGACTTCTACAAAACAATTCCAAAGTGCATGTTCTTGTTAGAACATATAAGCTAGAAGTATCTTTGCCATGCACATAACAAGTGGCTCAGCTGACTTGTCTCGTAAGCAAGTAAGCCCCTGAACAGAAATGTCGGGTATTTCTCCACCAGAAAAAAACATTAGTTCCACTGGTCAGCACTCCTACTCAATGGCATAACAAATGAAAGCCTTGTGTGTGCTACAGTTTCACTGTCCTTCATTTCTCCATGGATTTCTCTGTTCCCCAACGAGCTGTTATGAAGTTTCTAAACAACTAGATTGTTTAAAGTTTCTAAACAACTAGTTCTAAACAACTAGAATCAACTACATTTGCTTTCAGCAAGAGCCAGAGCAAATACTCTCCATATGTATTTGATTCCCAAGTTTAGACTAGCAGTGAAAAGGAGTTCTGTATTTCTGGGTTCGTGACAGGGTCCTCCACTTAGGTTACCTTTTCTTTTTCTCTTCTCTTTCCTCTTTCTCCAAAATTAGCAGTATAACATTGATGATAAAAGTAGAAAGTGGCAGAATGAAGGTTCTTCCCACTACCTTCAATTTCATAAATATGAAATATTTATCATTTACTCCACTCACAGCTGACGGCTAAAGACAAATTCACCTGCGACATATGCATCAAGATAAAGTCATATCTTTTTCTAATATATTTCCATTAATATCAGATTTCTCATTCATTTTCCCAAACTCTTGAGTACCACCCAGGCAGCGTAGGAGAATACCATTCTATGCAATTCAACAAGGACTCTATTTTTAAAACTCACAGTACACACATTCATGGCTACGATTTCATTCATGCAGATTTGCTTAAACTGCTGTCTCCTTTGTTATAATACTCTGTTGAAAATGGACAAGTAATCTACTGCTTATACTCACACATTTCTACAGCTTTCATTGGAAAACTGGGTTTAAAGGTGAAAAGATAAATAGACGTAGATTAGGCACAGATAGAGTCTTAAATCATATTCTGACTAATGGCTGAGTTTTTCCTCTGAAAGTCACCAGCTCTGTAATATATCAATACAAGAGTTACCATGTACTTCAGCATACCTCTAGTACCTGACACATCATTGTTCCAAATATGAATTTGATGCCAAATATGAGATCTTTACACCTCACTGAGGCATACTCATTTTTACTGTACATATATCAAGCAAATGCTTCACAATGACATGCTTCCTTTAACTCTTTTTTTTCCTCATTAGGCTGTAAACCCCTGAAAACCTATAATTTCTTTTGACATTTAGATGTCAGAGCCATATAAAAGAGGCTGATCTGAGGGGAAGACAGCCCTGTGAAATTAAAATTCCAAAATGCGAAGCGGATCCTTTCTCTGATATATTTTCTTTCCTCTCCCCACTCTTTCTCTCCACGTCCTCTCCCCATTCTTTCTTCCCCAATGAGGATAGATCCGTTAATTTGTGAAAAATTACTCTTTATATTTTCCTAACCTCACTTAATCAAATTAAAAAGCCTTACTGCCACTCTAGTCACTTATATCAATAGATTTTCTTTTGCCAAAGACATATTTCTCCAACAGGTGCAATATTTCTTGGGAGCTTCTCTGTATCTTTCTCTCCTGCTTTTCAGATATTCCCTTTGCATTTTTAACCACAGAAACCAACAGGAGACAAGCTAACAGTCCAAAGAAATGCAGGAGGACTTTTTTGGTCAGATACTGTCTACTTACCAAGAACAACACTGATTTACTGCAGCCAAGAAGATTTATTAAAACTCACTGACACAGAAAGGACTACAAAGAGTGATTCTGTCCAGAAATGCTCACATTTATTAGTAGCTACCTAGTAGGTAATGCTCACTTTTATAAAGCTTATTTTATAGTTACAGAAGTTATATTCCTCATAGCAGCAGTAGAAGGCATTCTAATACCACAAATATCAAATAAGCAATGGCTCAGTCTACATTTTTTAATATCAAAACATATTAAGCAAGTGGTACAAGGAAAATTTGAGTAGTTAAAAGATATGAGCAGTGACAAAAATGAGGTATGAAAGAAAACTGCTCTCGCATACTCCATTAGTGCTTGTCAGCTCTTGAGAAGTAGAGACTCAGTCACCATTATGAGAGTAAATAGTCCTTATAAGGATGAATTTTACTTTGCTTTACAGCTTTCCTGTTTACAATTATATCCGTCTTATTAAATAAGTAAGTCTGAAGAAATACCTTTGTTTTGGTTTGTTTTTTTCCTTAATTTATTATTCAGACCTATAACAAAACACCACAAAATAATTCTGCTTATGGCAGCTTGTTTGTGTGCATGTCTGTGCATGTTGTACATGCGTGGATCGGACAGCAGTGAAACATGAGTATTTATCTTAAAATTCTACTTTTCTTTAGAGCTGGCTGGCTTCAAAAGAAATGCATCCCAAGGACAGCACATAAAACTGGCAGATTCACTGGATGAGTATTAACAGTCCGTAGAAAGGAGTGTGCTCTTTAGGTCTTCTGCCATCAAAGACCATCAGGGCCCTGCAGTTGGCCCAGGCAAAGGCAGGTGTAGTCTAGACACGTAAGTTAAGAGCCTATAATCTTTATAAAGCCGACAGACATGTTAGTTATCTAAAGTATGATTAAGAGCACCTAAATGCTAAATTTTGCATGCTAAATATTAACAAAGTGCACTGTATTTCCCCTAGGGACAACTGTCTACCACATGATCTTGACAGGCAGCCTAGGCACAAAAGTACCTGATGTGAATTGCTCTCAGATGCTTGTTGGGATGGGAAAGGATGACAATGAATAAAGATTGAGGTAGAGAAAATAGTATAGGTCTCCAAAATCATGATCTAGAAATAGAGCTTTAAGATTATACTAGCTGACTAGTGAAAGAGTTTGTATTGCTTCTGCAACCATAAGCTGTAAAATAGACACAAGTAAGGGGTTATAAAAGAAACTATATAATACTTTGAAAATATGAATACTTTTATTAGAGAAACTTCATAGATATATATCTTCCTTCAGTGATTATTAAATATCTACAGACTGCATTTTTCCTTTTCAAGATGAACCTTTTCATGGTAGCACTACTCTCAGTACAGGCTAGACAGTCAACTCCTCCTCCTCTTCCACAGTCTAAAATATTCTACTTCAGGAAACTAGCTTGCTAATTAGGCTAAACAAAATATTTATTTTCTTACACTGAGAGAACATGAACTAAGATGCAGAATTTCCTAACCTTTTTTTTTTTTTTTATCAAAAACAGAGGTGGTCTAACATTCCCGAAACTCTAATGTGGAGACAAAATGTGGAATGCAAATCCGAGCAAATCAATACAACAAACAGAACTGCCAATCAGAAATATTTATACAGATTTGTAAAACTACTCTTTGGCTCACTAACAGCTCATGTTGAGGCAACTATTGATCAATATTCTGTCAGGTATAACATAATTCTAGTGATTTACTTTTTTTGTCCCTCACCTTAACCTCAGACCTGCTGAATTTCAATTGAAGTAAATAAATCATCTTTACTTTTTGACCTTTTTAAAAATATTCACTAAGCATATTTTATCTTGATCAAATTTGGTGTTCTAAAGGGATTCAGGTGTCGGCATTAGCATACTGACCTTATACATGTTTTAATATAGTGATCATGAAAAACACAATAGTTTTAGTGGGAACTAATAGCAACTCACCCTTCCAGGAAGAGATCACTCCAGCAAAGACATGCACAATTAGTAACCCAGAATCAACAGGGACCATGTTATTCATCAGGATTGGCTCCTCACAAATGCAAGCTGACATTTTACATGCAGAAATTCCTAGAAGATTATCTATCCCTTCCGTCTGTAGGCATGACTCTGCAGACTCTTAACAAACCTTGCGTGTTCAAAATAAATGGGGTAGAATTCCTGAGCTACAAGACTCCACTGAGGAAGGTGGGAGAAGTCTAAGATCTCTGCACAAGCACATGCTTTCTTCCCTGTTTTTCTGTTGAATTAACTGGGTAAGAAACAATTTCAGAGAGAACTGCATCTAACACTAAAAGAATTTTTACAAGGCAAATCTGTACATGATGACTGTGACCATCACTGGGTTGTGTGAAGGACAGCCATGGCTCAGTGTTCCACCATTCCCAGCTTTCAAGCAGATACTAAATATTCACTTCTCGGTCTCCCTCACAATCCACGCACAATCTGAGCAGTACTAGTGCAGGAAAACACCTATGAGAGCAGATAAAATCTGGTCCTAAATCGCGGTGATGGCCTGGGATGCAAAGACTAGAATCGAGTTCTCCTTGATTCTTCAGACTCTCCAAATCTAGACAGGTTAAAATATAAGGTTTGTATCTATCATACCTAAATTTGTGCCAACCTGTTCAATGGAGAAAACATTATTAAGGGATATTCCATTTTATGATTTCCAAACAGCTTCAGAGAGGTGTCCTGAAGTATTCTCCTGACACTGTGGGAACCTTAACTGAGTGTTAACAATTTTTACTTTTACAGAGACCTAAAAATACCTCAGACTACTAAAAATATCTCTTTTAAAGAAAGTTTACCACTGGCTGTGTTACTACTCCCCAATTCTCTCTTGATCATCCTACAAGTCCAGCTGTGAGGGCAAGTGAATGTCTCCTCCCCAAAGCCATTATTACTGAATGTGCCTATACTTGCACTGAATATCAGAGCAGCTGGGACCTTCAATATAATCATCCTCCAGAGACCTCAGATCTTAATTGGGAACTTTTAACTCCAAATCTAGGTTTTTCAATTCATGCAAAAACGAGCAGTGTGTCAAAAGTCAGCTATTTGAAACAGTGTAATTATAAAATAAAATGTCAAATATTAACTATTCAATCCATTCATCACTGTAGTTTCATTTAACTGCCTTGTCTTAAATTAGTAAGAAAACTGTCTGGAATAGAGGCTGCATTTTCTAAGAACAGTACTTTCACCTTTCAGGAAGAAAGGGGGTTTGGCCACATTCAGAAGCCCAATTACTCATCCCAAATATTGAAAAAGAAAAAAAAAACACGAACAACAACAACAACAAACTTCTGATTTACTCAAATTTTGAAAACAAAACAAAAAGCAGCAAGAAACACTTAGGTGGAGATAGAAGCATAAGGTTACATTCTTTAAGCCAGTCTGAGCTGTACACACTGCAGATTTCAG
>JAVCKT010013283.1:0-23316 GCA_032273925.1 Rhynchotus rufescens
ATCATTCCAACACTGCCCCCCCCCCCCCCACCAAAAAAAAAAAATCTAGCATTATGTGTCATGTTTTCTTCTGAACACTTAGGTTTCTACTATTTACTGTGGTTTTATTTCACATTCATTCTTCTCTCTTTCCATTTTTTTTCTTCTTCATATTATTTATTTGATTGTCATAGCATGTACAAGTCTTTTCTATTATTTCTGTCTTGTAACTATGTATATTACAGAACTGTCATACTGTTGTCCTATATAACTTTGTTGCTTGGTGTGTGTTTTGTCCCATGTATTTATATCTGGCTAATTGTCATTCTCGAGTGAGATGCAGTTGCAGAACCACTAGGATGCTGTTGAGTGAAATGTAGCTGCAAAGCACCTCGCTCTTTATGGGCAGCTAATGACTTACATTAATGGAGTATTTTAATCTATTTAATTAAAATAGACATATCTTAAGTTTCCTAAACTTTATATGAGAATAATTCAATCTTTTAAAGACATTTGTCTTAAAGAGGCCTGTATTACAGACTCTTCTTGTGTCCAGCTCAAAAGCTGAAACCTAAGCCCTTCAACTTAATGTACAAGCTGTTACAAACACTACATCTTTTGAATCAAACCTGCCAGAGACTCCACTATCCTTCAGTGTACTTTATTCCATGACTTTTTAAAGTCTGAAAACATCTAAGAGAGAAAAAACTCTTTGGCATAATTTTAATTGACAATTTTTTTTTCTGTAAATGGGTTTCTTGAGGTGTGTTAGCTAATGACTCCCTTATGGATGAAAGACCACGATTGTTATCGCTTTACTCTATTGCATATCAATGGAATGACACTCAAATGCAGTTGATTTTGATTCCCAGGCCCCAAGAAACAAAGGCAGCTGCAACTTGTAGTAGCCTGTTGACTGCAGAGTACAGAGAATTCAGGGTCTATTCTGCTTTAGAATTTCTTCTAGATGCTGCAGCAATAAAGACCAAAGGATTGAAACTGTCCTGGAGTGTGTGGAGAAGTTATGCCGTTCAGCATACTTTAAGTACTTCTGCAACTTTAGCCTTAAGTAATTCGCAACAGATTTTAGGCTCCAGTGGACCAGATATGTTAGACTATTTAAATAACTACAATTTTGGAGTTTAATGTCTGAATAAATTTTACTCTGTACATTGGCATTACTTTTGAGAATCATTTTTTAGCTGACTTCAGGGTCTTCCAGGCCTGGAGGTATTTGTTTCAGGGGTCTTGGTTTGGGCTTAGCTGAGTGCTGAGATCATTTGTTCTTTCTCCTCCAGTAACTGACCTGACCCTCTCTCCCTCAAAACCCAGCACCGAAAAACATGATCTATTCCATTAAATACAGTTTAGCTTTATTTGTTTGAACACTTCAGCAGTATTAAAACACTCATGTTGCACCTCAGACAGCTGTGCAGTGGAAGCTGTATTGCTGCAGAAAGGCATACCTGGCAGGTGACTCCATGTTACAACTTGAAACCTGCTATTTATGTCTTGGTGAAACATGAATAATATATAGGTGTCAACACAGCTTCTTTAGATAAGCCACGGTACGGTTTTATGTAGTTTCATATAAAGAGCACTCAAAAGGAGGGGAACTATCTCTAATGGGCTTTTAATGCTTTACGTGGGAGGAACATAAATTCACAAAGGAGAAGTTTTGAAATGCTCAAAAATAATTGAACTGAAAGGCATGTGTTCAGCATTTAGAGAGCTTCCAATTGAAAAAAAGTACAAACCCCTCCCATCAAGATTACTCTGTGCTTGGAGCTTCCTGGGAATTTGAAATAGCGTGGTGCTTCTGGAAGCACCTTTTGATGGCAGTGGGAAATTGGATTGTCAATGTCATATGGTAAGGGGCTTGTTCGATGAGTGTGGTACAAGTGCAGTTTAGTAGTAAGTATTTTCATATATTCCTATGATTTGAAGTAATGTATTGCCTTCTAATAGACAGAATTACTAAACAGTAATGCAATCAAAATATTCTGCTAACTTCCTAAACTTCAGGAAACTGTGGCTTGAATGAATAAAGAACTTCTGCAAAGCTTAAGTGGCACTTAGCAATATATAATAAATTTGTTAATGTGTAAAAAGGACAGTAAACGTACTGCTGTGGAGCATGGTTCCGTTTCCTGGAGCAGGACACTTTCTTTGGAGGAGATGTAAAATTGAAACCTTGGCCTGCAATAATACTGGCATTAAAGGGAAGGCCTGGTCAGACTGAGGTCCACCTGTATTTTTATTGGTTAAGGCATTCTTCACCTTATCAGCTTGCTGCTGCACTTCAGCAAGTGATCAGAGATATATAGATTATGTATAATTTTGCAAAATCATACTGAGTTATGTGGTGCTATGTTTCTTACCTAAGTGGTTAGCTACAACTATATAATGAATTAGGTGATATAGACACCTGAAAGTACTGAGATGAAGTTTGCTTCAGTTATGAGCAAGTGAATGCACTTCATTAGACCTGTAAACTGAATACCGTGCTGATATTGGGCCAGTGGAATTCAGCTGTAACTTTTTGGCCTATCTCATCCTGATAAAGTATTAATGTTCTGACACCCTTTTGTCACTTCTGATAATATATTGAAAATAGGGCTCAGAGTAAGGCATGATGAGAGAAACCAGTATTACTGCTTTGCTTTACTGTTCTCTTAGGCGCTGGACTCCATTTGTGACAACCTGAGTCCAAATGTAACTTTCAGCACCTACACTGAGAGCAAGGGCCAGGGCCTGGGTTTGTCCATGAGCACTCATCAGACCCTGCAAGTCTGAGCCTTCCATGGAAGCTTCTGAATGGAGCTGACAAAAGCTGGTTTCCTGGAGCTGAATCCTGAATCTGATTCAAATGTAGTAAATCAACCTCCAAAACCTCAGATGGATGTGAATGGATTCCAGTTACAGGAATTAAAGTTATTATTGATGCAAAAGTGACCAGATCAAGGCCACTTTTACTTTTGACTAACAATGAATAGGAGAAATATGATCGACAAAGCTTTTATAAAGTAAGTATTGAGCACTCTCACAGTGTAGAAGTATAGACCTTGGTGTACGTTAGGCAGCATTGTAATGGTTTTCTTTTTGGCTTGGTTGGTTTTGCTTTTGTTTTCCTGTATCTGATTACATTTGGCCCCAGGTATAGGCAAATGGACTGAAGTTTTACACCAACAGTATACTTTAGAGCATCCCTTTAGCGATTTTGCAGTGTTGATCTGGAGCAGGGGCCGGGGTCAAATGGAGTTGGCCTGCAAGAAAACAGCAGCCTTCAGATTTAAGGCAGAGAGAGGGGCAACTGACCTAGAGAATTGTAAAAGTTGGTTCAGATAAGAAGCTTTTTCTCTGAGTCATTTGCCTGAGAATTGCTTATCACCTGCATCGTGTTCTGCTGCAACTGGTTGTCTTGCTGCAGGTTTCTCTCCTTACTGGGGGACAATAGCAACAAGCTTGTGGCATGAGCAGGGTTTTCAGGTCCTTGCTGTCTTGTGCCACTGTATATCCCTTAGCTAGAATATGACAGTGTATGGGGCAGTGGGGTTTGAGTGTCAATGTGAGTAGAGTGAGGCTGACTGGAGAGATCTGAGATTCAGGGCTCTTTGCTCTCTGAACAGTCTCTAACATCTGAGGAAAGCTGGAGCTGAAACAAGTGGATGGTTCCACCTAAAAACAATAGTAGGAGTAACAAAGGGCTATGGAGGAAGAAATGCAGTTGAGTTGAAAGAAGGATGTGAAGCTAGGGTGGGAAGAGCATTGAAATGTCAGGCTGAAGTGTGGTATGTGTGTTGGTAGGATGGTCAGGGGTGAAGAGTCCAAGAAACACTGCTAAACTCAGTATTTCAGGGTTGCATATGTAATCTTTGTGTGAGGTATGCCCTTGTACAGCACTAGTTATCATACACTGAAATCTGCCATTCCAATTTATAGGCCTGGTTTCTCTATACCATGTAGGTCCTTAGTAAAACCAGCACTTGGGAATTGCTGGGCTTCCATATGACCTAGGAGAACTGTTAAAGTTTAATTTGACCTGGGATTAATAATTAAAAAAAAAAAAAAAAAAGCCAAGTCTTTTCAATATAATTTTTGTGCTTTAGAGGACTGACTGAAGCAAAGCATTATTGAATTAGCTTCATGGAAATGGACTTGAAAAAATGTGTTCTTTACAAAAACACTGTTATGCTTTGGCAAAGGCTGCACTAAGGTATGCTGTAAACTGAGCAGCACTTCGGGTAAAAAAAAAAAAAAGCACAAGTAAATGTTTCCTTAGCTCTAACAATGGTTGAGGCCATCTTTGGTTGTCACATCTCCTGTTCGTATATTACTCTTATGTTCCCAGCATACAGCACCTAGAGGAAAGAAATTTTTACTTTGCATTTGACAGTCTGCATTTTGTCATTTTCCAATTTAAGTTTTTTCCTCATGTTGTGAGAAATTTTGGAAATTAAGCTAAAACTGTTGTTTGGATATGTAATGAAAACTTCAACCTTAACTCTGCAAATTTCTTGTTGATATCACTATTGTTTAGGTACCAGTTCACACTTCAACTGAAATCTTTACTTGGAGGCTTTGACTTGTATAGTTTCTAACCCAGCTTTAGATGAAAGTATCTGTTTTAGTTGAGGCTAGAGAATGGTTTACTTACTACAGGAGAAGCAATTTAAGAAAAAATATAATTATTGAAAACAAGCTAAGCAAATATGACAGCTGCAAATGCTGCCTTCTTTCTTCCAAAGTAGCTGAAATTAATGCTTAAAAATTAATGTTAAAAGTTAATCACTTGATATACACCATATGCTTGCTGTCTTTGTAGTCAGTGTTATTGGCTCAGCTTCTCTTTACCTTCAAATTAGGCTGTATCAAAACAGCACTAGAGCTTGTGAAAATTGTGAGAGAAATGACTTTTCTCTAGTTTTGGGTATGCATTGCACTGAATTTTTTTTGGGGCACATCTAATAAACCACAGGTAGATGTTAGCAGTGGAACTTCTGAATTATCGCATTCATGGTAGTACAAAAATGGCAATGCTAGAGAGTGAATATGTGAAAAATCTAGGTTCTGCAAATAAGCTGTTTCATCTTACATGAGCTGGACAGGAGAAGACAGGAAACTAAAGTCTTGATCTAGAAGTTGAGAATGCCTGAGCAATATCCTTTTAAGATAAAGGAGGTTTATTATAGCTGAATCCAAATGCCCCAGAAAAACTGCACTTAAGTATGGATAGCTATTGTTACATATGTCTTGGTCTTCATGTAGTTCTTTTCCAAATTTACTTGCATTTTAAAATATATTCAACTACTTATTTAGTCCATGTGAGATTTAAAACTTTGGATAGTACACCAGGCTTTGCATAAGAAGGGCAACGTGTTCTCCTGGCCCAAGGCAGCCGTGGTGCTTTGCACTGGGAATAGGGAGGAGGAGAGGCTGGCTTGCGTGCTGCGTAGGTGCTCCTTGAGCGTGTACTTACTTAACCTTCCCAAAAAATCAGGCCCTGACAGCTCCAAAGAAACTTGGCTGGTAGGATTGCACGTATGCCACTTGAATCCATGTCTTGGAGCTGGCAGCCCCAGTAGGGCAATTATGCTCCCAGGAGATGGGTGGGAAGAGCGTGGCAATGAATCCTCAATGCAGATGCCTCACCGCAGCACCTAGTGCCAGGTTTACAGAGATATTTTGCTTCCTCCAGTGCAAGTAGGTGCCTAAGCGGGATTTCGAACGTGCCTTGGAGACAGGCACTCGGCTCTGACTTCAATGAGGACTGGATACCTCGCATAGGTGCTCTGAAAGAGACGTCTGACATTTTAGAATGTCTGAACAGCTTTGAAATTCTGATCTTTTCTCTTTTAATCTTTAGCTTCTAAGTGCTCCCATGGTCTGGCAATTTTAATCATTCTAAATATATTCTATTTTTGTTAAACAGAAGCTTTCTTGTGCTTGTTTTAGGTATATACATATTAAAGATTATGACATTATTCTTTTTATCATAAGTCATAAGCATGATAAATTTCTGTTTAGATTTCTTTTGCAGTTTGTCTCTTCCATAAATACTAGGAAACCCATCAAAATGGATGGGGCTATGGTGATTTCATTTACTTTTATGTTGCCCTGGTATGAACACCTCCATCTTACAAACACTTTTGCTTCTGTTTGCTCCCATAGAGCTTCTTAGCTCTTAAACTACCTATTTACCCTGCTTTTGGGCCTAGCTTTAAAGAGGAAGTTCCACCTGCCTCACTTGCTCATCTTTGGTTTGCTGTTTCTCTCACCCCTTTCCCAGTGGTCTTCTCATACAAGTGTTTTTCAGTGGCATATTTGGCTTTCCAGTTCTATTGATTTCAACTACTATAAAGCATGAATGTAGTTTCCCCAAAACAAGATGGACTCTCCTTTATGGTGGTGTTGGAACACGTTTTACTTTGAAAATGTCGCTCCTATTCCTTTGGAGATATCTCTTCAGTGTTGAAATTGTTTTTAGAAGGAAAATAGATTTCTTTTTCCTAATCTTTCCCTTTGAAAAAAATGTTTTTTTATCCTAGATATTAAAAATATTTATGTGGAGAAATTTTATATTAAGTTAAGAAATTAAGTTTTATTATATGAAGATCTTGAGTTCTGGCCGAACATATTTGTTCCTTTTTTGAGGGGAAGGGGAAATAAAAACGGAAATCTCTAGAAATTTTCTGAGATTGTCTATTGTCAAAATATCTTGCCATTGTACAGTACAGAAATGGTTACCTACTTCTGGGAGTTCCCAGATGTCATGCAGGGCTGCTTGCCTTTCCCTCGTGGCATGTGCAGAGATGCAATGAGGGCACCTGGCAGCGATGTGATGGCATGACAGGATGGTGGCCAACTCTGCTGGCTTTCCCTTTCCCTTCTCCATAAGGGAGAATGCTTCTATCTTGAAAGTGGGTCTTGAAAGAAACCTCATTATGGCTCATTCCATGTGCAGAGAAGCAGTGTGCTGCTCTGGATTCCTTCTTGCTTCCTCAGTGTTTTATACCCCCACTATTTAAAAACTTTAGATACTCTTTTTATACTTTGTCTTTTGGTCACACTTTAAGGAGTCCAGTCTTGTAGATATTTCATGGCAACATATTCTGCAGGCCAATAATGTGCAACTTCCCAAGGGATGGGGGAAGACTGGTGTACATGTTTCTATTATTATTATCTATTGTATTTACAATAGATACTTTCAGTTAAAATCTTCAAAGGCCCTTGCAGGAGACTGTGCTATCTCTGTTCCTCTTCATTCTGTGTTTAGGACTTCTTTAAGAAGAAATTCTCTATTCAGTGTAAAAATGATCTATATATTAATATAGGGTTTTTTTTTAAAAAAAAATCACTCAGGAGTTAGAAATAACCTTAAAGTAAACATGGCTGTCAGACTCTAGGGAGGAGACTCAGACTCATGTTTAAATGAATCACTATAGCACCTGGAGCACTGTAAAAGTATAGGGTTGAATGTAAGCAAAGTTAAACGAAGTTACACCAGAAGGTAGATTCTCATGCTGGCAAGCTGCCTAGAACTTTTGAGGGAAATTGAGGAATAGCCTAAGGCCCCAAACCTTGTGGCTTTCAAGGTTTGCTTCTGTCTTATACTGCTTGTTTGTCTTTATTTTGTTTTTAAATAATTCTTTCAAGTAAAGCTTCTATTTGGGACTAGTACTTCTGGAAAGGTTTACTCAGCCATGAGGTTTGTTTATTCATCTCAGAGTGGCTTTCTAGCTTTTTTTTTTGTTGTTGTTGTTAAATCCCATGGATTCACAGACAATCCTTGTCTAGTCATCTTTGTCACATCCTTAAACACCTTTTTTTTTTTTTTTTTTTTTTTTTTCTCCTTTCCAGTGCTACGTAGCCCCAAATCCTTTTAGCTTCATGTTGTTGCAAAGAGATTTGTGTCCTCCCATGCTGGAGACAGAGGACAGAGAGAGCAGGTCAGGTCAGGGACAAAATCTGGTAAAGCCAAGGACGGACCTAAATTTTCTTACTAAGTGCCTTTAGCATTGATGTGCTTTGATTTTTGCTTTCATGTGAGGCAGGAACGGATGTGGCTGATCTTGTGATGGGAAGGCTGCTCAGTTATGTTGATAGCCTCTATGTAGGGCAAAATGTGCTAGGTTGGAATTCTTAGCAATAAAAGGTTTCAGGAGTTTCATAATCAGGTTCTCAAAAGGTGATTAACACCCAGTTTGGGGAGGACATGCTGAGCAATAAAGTATATATTAGCATGCCTTATCTGCATGTGTGAAAATACCCTTTTGTATATGTGATTTCTCCTCCTTTCCCACATTTGTGAGGGGGGGAGAAAGGGGTGTGAAATTTGGAGCATGTTCCAGGAAAAACAGTTGGCTCCTTTTACCTTAAGGCATAACAGGTTTGGCCCGTTGCCATGTTTAGGACACTTCATTCACATTTGCAAAGCTAGGCCAAGGCTACAAAAGGAGCAGGGTGAGGGGCGGGAGGAATAAGAATGAAGGACGGTGCAGAGGGTGGTGGAGCAAGTAAGCCACAAACCTGCAAGCAGCATCCATGCCCATGACTTGGTCTGCAGAGCTAGGAGTGCTCCTTGCAGGCTTTCCTGCCGCATTGGGTGTGCAGGCATTTTGAAGCAGGCAGGTTTGGGCGTGCAGGGAAGCTTCTTCCACTGTTTATGATCGGAATGACTTGCAATGAAAAGCTGTCATTTTTTCCCAGGGCGTGTAGAACCTGTTTCGCCGGTCCGCCACGCTGCGAAGCTGAGGCCTGTCATGAACGGGGCCGTGACGTAGCTGCGTGTTTGTGCTTTTGGTTTGCGCCGAGCGTGTGGACGGGGAGCTCAGCTACGCACGGTCTGTGGAGCCTCTTCCCCAAGGGCTGGCACCGCACAGCGTTGCGGGGTTATTGGTCACCGGCCCATCAGGGTTTCTGGCTATGGAGATGGAGCTCTTGACTAAGACCTATTTCCTAAAGGCAGCTTTTTAAACATTGCTGCTTATGTTGTGGACTTTTTCTGTTTCCTCTTGGGACGTTTAATGCCTCTGCCTCTTAAGCATACTTGGGCTGATGTTGCCAGCTTTCCTGATTTTTATCACACCCGAAGTGCAACCTGCAAGGGTCTCAGGGCCTTAAACTTTCAAAACCTTTGCTTGCAAACATTTTCTATTCTCCCTCAGAAAGGATTTGGAAGTCCAGGAATTCAGTAGAGTCCCAAAAAACCAAAGATCACCATGAGACAGAGGCTTTAGTACCGCTAAGCCTGATAGAGGCTCAGTTCTTCAATAGCACTGGCTGCACAACCGGTTGGAGATGCTGTTTCTTCCTTCTGCTGCCACTCCTGTCCTCCTCTCAGTCCCTGCTGGCAAACCTGGTGTCCTAGCAAAACCAGGAGGAATTAATAGCGAGAGACTCAACCCTGAAACTGAAGAGGTGGCAGAAACCACCTTCAATTCAGGCCATAGACAACATGTTTGTGTGTTGCACTCTGTCAGAAGCATTCATCCTATTAGTGAAAAACTGCTCAGGATTTTTAGGATAATTAAAAACATGTGAAAATTTTGAACAATTGAGTTGTTAGGGGAGGGAGGTAAAAAAAGAAATAGAGGTGTTTTTGGAGTTGCTGGAAACAGTCCAACTTTGGGACAAAAGCTGGAATGCTGTGCCTTTCACTTGAGTTTGCTCTTTTCTGGCTGGAAAATTTGAACACGTCAAAATGTTTAATTTTGACATTCTTATGACATGATATGAATCTGCATTGCAAGCAGTGAGCTGTGTACTTCCCAGCCCTGCAGAGAAAATGGCTGTTTCATTGATATTCACTAAAAAAGGCAAAATCTGACAACTTGATTCTGTAAGTGTTTATGTATGTGTGAAAAGTGGAGAGCATAGTGCTCATGCAAGTACAATTACACAAATGCATATCTGCAGGTTTGCATCCTTTATCCCAGAGCTAAATAATTAATAGTGTAGTCTGATTATTTTGCCACTTTCATGCAGCTCTGTATTTAAAACTGGAAAGTACTGGAAGGGAACAGCTTGAGAGGCATATGTAGGTTTATTCCCTTTCGCTACCTCTGTGCTCATCAGACATATTTCTACTAGTCAATTGGACTTTGCCTGAGAAGGATGGCAGGAAGTAGAGTAAAATCAAAGGGTGAAAACTGAGCTTTTTTGACATGTAAACACTTCACTGAAAATATGTAGTGCATGCACTAAAATCCTAATATCCTATCCTATATGTGTAGATTTCTTTAAAATGCTAGAATGTGTGAAACCACTTATTTCTATGAAAATATATTTCTTCCAAGTAAGCAGGCTTCCCAATATTTTGCAGTCCTCCCCCAAAGCTATTTTTGCTTTACGTCTGTGCCTAAGGTCTGTGGGACATAAGTCTGTGGCCAAAGCACTGTGCTTGAACGCACCGTGACTTTTGGGGTGATGGTGAGTGGTGCTGCATAAGGGCAAGTGAGCTTGGCATGACTGCAATGCATTCCAGCCAGTGTGGCCCAGGGAACCATGCAAGAACCTCTTACATGAGCTGCCCTTAATTCCTGCTGTTGTTAATGTGGTCTGAACTGCAGCATGAATGGGGCCTGGAGCAACATGTTAGCAGCTGGAATAGCCCTAAGGTCTTGCAGAGATGTACTTGCAATATTGGTTTGCAGAGATTTTGCTATTCTTATCCATGCTAACAAAGGAAAAAAAAAGGGGGGGGAGGAGAAGAAAAAATTGTCATGGGCAGCTGGGTGCCTGTGGAAGGGGTCCTGGTGCTCCCACCTCCCAGCTGTGCTGCCTCTGGTGGGCAGGAGTGAACTTCCTCCAGCGCTGTGAACTCTCATCTCCCTCATACATCCCTGCGGAGCTGCAGAAAGCATCAGCCAGCCAGGTGCTTTAAAACATAAATATTTAATTGCTACTCGGTGCAGGCCAGTAGGGGAGGCTTGAAGAAGTTTACCATATTCTTATCATTTTTGCCCGTGGGCGAAGGTCCGGTGCATCTTTCATGAGAGAGATAATTAGGAGGCGGCGGTGCATGTTGTCGCACACGTGAACGCCGACCCGACTGCTCCCGGCACCGGTGGGGCTGGCGCCGCGCGCAGAATTACATTTCCTTCTGGGATGCAGCAGCAGGAAGGGCTGTGGGACTTGGAGCGGGGGCGTCTCCGTTAAAAATCCTGCATTTTACGCTGCCCAGCGTTGGGGGGGAAAATGGCAGGTGCTGCCAAAGCTTGTCCTGGCTCTGTGACCTCTTTGGAACATCTGAGCTCCCTCTCCTGCCCTAGAGCCCTTTCCCTTAGGGCACCTGAGTGGAGGTGATGATATAATTTGCAGTCGGATAAGGACGTGCCTATTTATTTACACAGGCGGCTGGAGGTGGAGGAGGAGGGCGCTGTGCAGGAAAAGCGTAGTGTGGTTTGGGGAAGTGTGTTCCCTCAGTGGCCTTTTCACTGCAGCTCATTTTTTAGATTTTGCAGAGGGATTCCATATGAATGGACACTTTTTCCCCCCTTTTTTTTCCCCCCTTTTTTTGTTGTCTCCCCTTGTAGGGGACAGGATGGTGGGAGAGCTAAGGAGGCCTTAGCAGGATCCGCAGGACTCCGGGTCATCAAAGCCAAAGGAAGGGCAGCAGTGTCAGGAAGCTTGGAGCTAAGCTGGGAGGAAATAAAGCTCGGAGAAGGGTGAGGTGGGTGAAGCAGAGACACAGAAAGCAAATCAGGGAAAACAACAGAATGTAAGAATGTCTTTGAGCCATCTTTATCTTTGTTTAAATGCACATGTTATAAAGGGTTTTTTTTAATTGTGTCTAAGCACTAGGTATACGCCTGCCTCTACCTTGAGAAATTGCTAAAATTGCAACAAAAGGGGGATTTTTGTATATGTATATTTATACATATATAAATATATATAAATAAAACTTCTGCGTGTATTTTTGTGTGTGTGCGCCTTTTATTCCATTCAAAAGGCAAGCCTGTGAGGATGAGAGAAAGCGGAGGCTACTGTCTCTTTATGAATACTAATAAGGAAATCAAGGGGGACAATGGCACTTCAAGTTTCATCTTTCCATTTCCTAGAGGCGCAAACTCTGCAAGTTGTCACCTTGGTGTATTCAGTGCCTCTTGAAGCACTAGACTCCTCCAGAGAGAATGTCAGCCCCAGCCCTGGGCAGTTTTGACAAACAGAGTATATATTGATACATGATAAAGTATGCTAGAAATCACCCCAGCGCTAAAGGCTACTATAGTTTTAATATCATCATTTGAATTAACAAGCATTCTGTGGAGAAATAATGAGCTTTCATTATTCAGAACATCATCCTTACCCCGGGAACTCAGAAACCATTAGCTCTTGAGAACTTAATGAAAAGATGATAAAGAATGTTTTAGATAAAAGTTTGAACGGGCGCACTTGGTAACTAAGGTAAAATATTAATGTTTTGCCGAGTGATGAATGAGTGTTGCTTAAACCTGTGCTTTTCTGAGGAGGTGGAGGGCTGTGCAGGTGTTTCTGAAGGATCACACCTGTGTGCAGGCCATGGGAGCCGCTGTTCCCACAGCACTGGGAATGGCAGAGGGTGGATGGTGAGGAAAGGCTGAGAGAACAGGGGCTTGCGGAGCAGAGCTGGGAAAAGATGGAGAGGGGAAGCCTTGGAGGGCCCTTGGCTGCACAGGTCAACTTGTGTTTTCCCAGTGTGGGGCCAAGGATGAAATGTGAATGCTTTTTCCCCCTCTCTCTGTGATTCCCAGGGTTTTAAATGGTTCGGGATGTGACAGCCAGGAGAAAGTGGGAAGGTTTGGAAAAGAAAGTAACGGGAGAGGGGAAAAAATATACATATGTATTGCTTTCTGAGGTGGTCAATTTGAAGTTTAGTTTGGGCTGGTTTGAAGCATTTAGGCCAAGTGTGGTTGCCACTTTCTGAAATTCCATATGGGTGGCTTGCTGCACATCTGCAATAAAACCCCCTGTGCAATAAACGAAGGAAAAAAATATATAAAAGTTTAAATTTTATTGGGTGTAAAGCTCTTAAAGAACTACTGCTTACAAAGAGTATAAAGATCGCTGAGCGTGTGCACCTCTACTAAAATGTGCTAGTCCTGCTGTTTTCTTCCTTTACCCATAGCAATTTACCTGCTCTCCACTCTTTAATCCATGTGCTCCGAGCAGGATGGAGCAGGTAGTTGGTCCTGGGTGCAGGTGGCTGGGCTGTGCAGGGACCCTATGGGGTGATGGTGCTGTCGAGGGTTTGTTTTCCATGACAAACGTGAGCAGGGGGAGGAGGAGGAAGAAAACAAATGGGAATAAACAACCGCATAAACAGTCTTAAGTCACAGCGTTTGCTGCTAACAGATGCATTTAGGTAAATGCTGTTACCTCAAGAGGTGTTATCTTCTGGGGATCCTTATCATAATTTTGTTTTAAATCTGAACAGCTGTTGTTTAACTACCACAGACCACAATTTATCTACAGCTTGAGGCCATAAAGGTACCTTTATTACACTCTTTCTTTTTTTTTTTCCATTTGATTTAATTTCAGTGTGTCTGACACCAAAATGCTATATGCAATTTGCATATAACAATATGCACTATTGCCGGTTCCATACACAGCTAAATGGGGAAATTGGAGCAGAATGGTAAATGGAGAAAGCTTGCAATGACAAATAAAGAGGAAGATGAGCTCCCATGTTTCATTTACATGTAAAATATTCTGACAATAGTTGTTTCTCCAAGAACAAAGAGCTGGTTTTTCTAGGGTGACTGGTTTATGATGGCTTCAAGAGAGAAAGGAGAGAAAAAAAAAAAAAAAAGGATTTTTTTTTTTTTGGCACTGGAACATAAGCATGCTTATATGAATTGAGCCCTGGGGCTTGCCATATAAATGGAATAAAACTTAAGTATTACTTAAGAAACCAACAAATATGGAAGCACCAACCATATCCAAAAGTAGGAGCCACGGCATGTAAGTATCGAAAATCACCTCTCTGCAGGCAAAGCCCTGTCTAAAGCTAAAGCCCTGGAAAGAAGAGATTGTAGCATAGTGTAGATTTGCTTTGAGGCACTTGGTCTTTTGACGTGGATCTCTAAAGTTTATTACGGGACACAGGAAGGGGAGTTTTGCAGGTGTTTTATAGCATGGTGTGTGCATGGGAAGTTGTGGTAGTTACAGGAGATCATTGTAACATTTGGGTCTCCTGGCTGATGACCCAGGTGGTGAATCCTTGTGTGCTGCCTCCTGGTTTGCAAAGGAATCTCTGTTTATAGACTTGAGTTTCTTACTGTTCCTCTTCAAAAAAAAAAAAAAAAAAAAAAACAGCAATGATGGATTTCCCTTATACTTGTGGAAACATGAGGCCTTTGCCTTTAGAGCTGTCAATCTAGCAGCTTTTGCTAGCACAAAAATTGTAATAATAAATCTCCCCATCTTTAACTTTGAGTAAGAATTTGAGTTTGGATAGCCCATACTACTTAACTCCAATCTCTCGAGCTTTGACTCATGTTAGCTTTTTGTTCAGCATAAATAAGAGTAATTATATATATATAACAACTTGATGACAGAAAATATTTCTCATCGCCTTTACTCTCCTGTCTTCCTCCATCATAGCTGGGAATGTGAAGGCTCTATGTGTCTCTGGGATTTGAGAGTGAGACTTCTTTTAACTGTTTTTTTAACTGTTTATTTTCCTATGTGCAGAATACATTAATCTGTTAGCACTTATTTAGAAAGGAAAAAAAAAAAGGAAAAAAAAAGAAAAGTAGCTCAGCTTCTAATTGACCCTTCGTACTCTAACATCCATCAAGCAAGATGAGACTTCTCAGCTAGCTGTTCAAGGGCAGTGTGGAGAAAACCACCTGGTGGTGGGGGAAGTGGGCTGGGAGGAATGACCACTTAGTTACTCCTCCATGCAACACTCGGGTGATCAAGTAACATTCATCTTCCTGACACAGAATAGTTAAAATGAGCACAGGTAGAGTGAGCATGCGACACTGTGATCCTGCAATGCCAGAGCTTCATGCTGGTTTCCTCTCAGATGATTCCCCCTGAAATCTGGCTCAGTTGATTTAATCTCTGTTTAATTTCCCCAGCTGGGGAAGCTGGAAAGAACAGAGACTTTTCCATATTCCTAGACAGATAACAGAAAGTGTTAGCAAAGTGATGCTTTAATGTCCTGATGGGCACTCAGCACACACTATTTGTGTTCTCTTAAATAATAAAAAGAGCTTCATGTGTTGCAGATGAATAGCAGTGGGATCTACTGAAGTATGTGTAGGTAGCAGTGGCTAATATCTCTTCTATAATATTACTCCTGGAAGTACAACTCCTCAAAGAATACTGTCTAGGATTACAGGACAAGAGTAAGTCAACAGTTAATTGGCTGTTCTGTAATTACTTCTAGATGTATAATGTGCTGTAGTTATAGGACTTGTAGAATATGAATTTCACAGTGATCTCCAGGTACTTTATCAGATATGGAGAATTTGGTAGTGTCTGTGGACTTTGGAGTTAATAGCGTTGCTATAATTTATTCCTGCTCTGCTATTTTAAAATAGCATAAATTTTCTCTCTTCTTGTGTGTGTGTGTGTGTGTATGTGTGTGGAGGGGGGTGAGTGGGTACCAAGTCTTTTTTTGAACCTCTCCTAGTTGAGAGGAAGAAAAATAGTACAAATGTCCTTTTAAGGTTCTGTGTTTTTGTTGGTTATTTTTTTTTGTCAGTGTGGAAGTCTTTTTCCATGTGCTTAATTGCAGTGCCTTACAGTTGTGGGTGTGCATGTCAGCAGTGTGTAAGGTGCTAAGGTACTGCAGCATGGTGGGTCACAAGCCTGACAAGAGCATGGAAAAGCATGTACAGAGGCAGATGTATACTTTGAAAATATGCTGCCCGATTTTCCTCACCTTTAACCCCCAGAGTGTGTAAGCAATAATCCTATAAACTCAGTGAAATTACTATTGTGACCATAGCGCCTAGAGATCTCAAATGCCAAAGAGCTGAGCAGATGGGAATATGGATGAGATTTCTAGAAATTGGTCCAAGCAGTAGTAAATTCTTGACCTGGCTATGTCTCATGGTTTCAGCAGCTCCGAGAGCTGTGGCTCCTTGGACGTCATCCAAGCCTCTGAAGTCAACCATCATCTTTCCCATACAGCTGTGAAAAGGTTCTGCAATTTGGTGGCACAACAGGGACATTTCAGAGCTACTGAATGCAGAATTGGGAAATGAATTCGGAGGGATTTGTGTGTGGATGAGAGTATGTATGTACTCTAATCATCTTGCTCATGCTATAGGGATCCAGAGGTTGTTGTAAAGCTTTATAATATGGACTTTGGAATCCTAAAAATGTTATTAGTATTTTATTAATATGGAAATAATGTCAAAGGTAAATGTCAAGGGGCTATAAAATTACCTTTATCTCTTGTACGTTTATCAGTTGATAAATGGAAAGAAGCTGCTGCCAAAATAACTGTGAATGAATAATTTATAAATGACTGATGCATCGTGTATATTGTTTCAGGCAGCAAACAGTAGGACATCAATAATCAAAAGAAGTTGGATTAATTTAGCAGTATTTTGCAGTTAATATTTTTATCTAAATGCTGCAGTCTGGACCATTGTCATGAGGAAATCCATCTCTGTCATTAGGGACCGATCCAAAGATCACTAAAATCTATAGAAGTCAGCTGTTGACTTCAGTTGTCTTTGAATCAAATTTGATAATATGCACATATAGCTCTTTTTTTTCTGCTTTCAGTTTTCTGAACTTGAATTTCTTTAACACAGTATTTCATAGTGTGGAGTTTGGCTCAGATATTTCTTCCTTCCCTGTCTTCCCATAGGCTGAACATCACAAGCTAGAAATTCAGGAAACTTTATGGAACATGGATGAGGGGAAAGGTGGCTAGGAAATCTGCTCTATCTGCTCTCATTTTTCAGACATTTTTGTTTCTGATTCACACAAAGGAAACTGATTTCCTACAAATTAAATTTTGATGCAGGGCGGATTTCTTTTCTGGAATGTATTTTCCACATTCCTGCCCCCCAAACAGAAAACATTTTACGTATTTTTCAGCCCTACCCGTTCTGGCCAAGATTAAATACTGAAGAACTGAACTAGATTCATTCTTATTTTTTTCCATGTGACGTAAATACGGCCCATTTTGCCCATCACATGACAGAGCTGCCAGAGATTGCCTCAAGGTAGTTTATGGCTTTAAGGAAAGGTCATCTTAGGGGGGAGAGAGAAACAGGGAGGTGGGGGGAGGGCACAATGTATTTAAATGCTTTTAAAAAGAAGCTATTAAATGTTCATCCCAATGAATGCCTGTGAAAAACTGACATTTTATTTAAGGGAAAGAAATAAAGCCACCACTAATAATAATGATGAAATCTCTTCCTCCCTGATGGCAGAACAGTACCTTATGAAAGAAAGAGGTGCAAAGCAAAATCTTCAGTTTCCAGCTTCATGCCTACCTGACCTAGATATCTGGTTAGTAGCTCCCTGCTGCAGAAAATGCCCCACTGCACAACTTCTATCCCACCGTCTGCTAATAAAAGCACTGCTCACATAGTGCTGCATCCATCCCAGCAGTGTAATTGGTCTGTCTCTCCCAGCTAGTCCCCTCTCCTCCTGCAGGCCTGCAGTGTGAGGAGAAATCCCAGACCTCCCAAGGGCTGGGGGGCTCCAAAACTGCGCTATGTTATCAACAGCTACATGGTTAGCTAACTGCTCTGACTAAATGGAGATTGGGAAGCACTGCGGGCGAGGGATGAGAAGTGATGCCCTCCCCTAGCACAATGCTGATATGCAGAATTGGCCAAAACAACGAAACTTCACAGACAGCGCGGCAGAAGGCATTGGCTCTCTTGTTTGGGCATTTTATTACCTGGAGCAAAATGTGCAGAGAAGGGAGATAATGAAGTACTTGACTAATTCAGTGTGATCCAGCTGGCTAAGCCAGAGGGGCTGCAGAGCAGGAAAAGCTACAAAACTCACTGCTAGCCATTTTCCCTTGATACCTGTGAAGCCAAAACAAAGAAGTGCAGAGATCAAAAAGCAGAGCAATATCAATATCGGTGAAGGGGAGGGGGACAACCAAACAGAAGGAGAAAAACCTTGAAGATCCCACTCTTCTTTCTTTTTCTGCCTCCTGCCTTTGTTTAAACAGGGGAGAAAAATTCATTTGCCTTGTGCTAACTTCTGATCTACTTGATAAACTGATAAATTTGCCCCCCCCATGCTTAGCACCATGTGCTCTAATACTCAAAGCAAGCTTATTATTATTATTTTTAAATACACTATTTGTTCTTAGAGTGCAGAGGAAAGACTGATTTCATTAAACAGGCACATGCCGTGTAGTGCCTTCAGAAACCCATATGCATACACACCCCTCTTCCGCAGCCTAAAAAGCTAGATAAACTCTGTGATTCTTATCCAGAGGGAAATTAGAAAATGTAAAGTGTGTAAATTCCTCTCCCAGCTCCTAGGCATCAGCGCGTTTCTGCCACTGCCTGTTTTGCTCTGGCAATCCAGCTATTTAAGCACACAAGATGCATCGTTCTCTGTCTCTCCCCCTTCCCCGCCTGCTCCCCACTCTCTTCCTACAGTGTGCAGCGCAATTCCAACTGCACTAACAAGCTGTTCCCCAAACTAGAGCATAACGGTTTCTAAAAGCTGCCAGCACATAAAAGGCATCTACTCTACTTATTTAAAACATAGAAGGCCAACCTCATACCTGATGTAGCGCAGACACGGTGCCGTGAAAGGACATGGAGAAACACCCTCCTCCACCAAGGCAGAATTCAGCCCATGCCGCTCATCATGGCTGCCAGGGACTGAATCGCTGCTGACCACTCTGCCTGCCAGCCGCTGTTCATACCTTTTTTTTTTTGATAGGAGGGAGGCAGACAGTACACATCATTCGGAGATGAGCATCGCAAACAGGCTTTGCAGGGAAGGCGTCCACAGCAGACTGCCAACGCTCGTTCGGTGCCAATTATAGCGATGGTTTAATCATAAAAGCAGCTTCATTAAAATGGGATTGGAGCCAGGGCATTTGTGATTTGGAGGCTTGTGCTAACTTTTGATAGTTATCAGCGGGGGCAGCTGATGTGACATCACCCTGCAACTCTACGTGACTTGTATTTTTAATGGACCACATGCCTTTGCATGATAATTTTGCTGCTAGAGTTAGTTTGGCATTAGCTCAAGAGACAAACACCAACCAAAACTAAAGATGTGTTGAGCATTTGCAGTTGTCATGGCAATTGTGGGCAGCGAGTGGTGTTTAGTCCCCAGCAAAAGAGGAGAAGCCTATGGTTGCTCCCTTCAGCATAGAAACTCATGTAAAGGGTTAGGGAGGCTGACTGCATTAGGACAGTGTGGGAGGTGAAGGCATGGGAAGCTCCTTCCAGACGTACATTTAGGTTGCTCAAAAGCAGGTTTTCCCCTGGGAAAACATTCTCAGCATCGGAAAAACACTTCTCCCAGTTCTTTCAAATTGTCCTACTATGATCAGATGTGTCTGGAGAAAGTCTTGCAAAGGGTATTGCTGTAGCCAAAGGGTCAGTGGTGAGGGGAAAACCATGGTTTGCTGGCTTCTCTGTCACTAAAGGACTGTAGGCGTTTCATTACAGGTGATGCCCTGTGGAGAATGTGTATATGTTGCTAATTCCTCTTGAAGAAGGTCAGTTGTGCATCTCTGCTAGATAGTATGGAGGCAATTCTACATGATGGTGCATGTTACCCAACCAAGAGTATCCAAGTGATGCAGAATAGCAGCTACTCATAAATAACTAATGCATTCAAAGAGTCATTACCACTGGCCACCTCACCTCCTGTATTGATGGTACTATCAGTGACGGTGATTGAGATTACTCAGACAAAGCTTCTAAAGGTACTACTGGATTCAGCAGTGTGGGAGTGAGGGAGAGAAGGGGAAGGTATAATAACCTGCAACTTTGCTGCGTCTAAAAGAAAGAGTACAAAAAGTTTGTGCTCCTTCAGAAGAACTGGGTAGGTTCTTTATCTGTGAATGTTTATGTGTATATTCCTCATTAGAGAATCTTTCTATAATGTTTTGTTGACAAATTGTGGTCCCTTACAGAGATCGTATTTCAAAATATTGGCCTGACTGGATAAGGACCTAACTACCTTATGCCATCCTTTTTGTACTCTGAATATTTGGCTTTTCAGCCTCTCTATTACTCTAGCCTGAGTGCATAGTTGGGAACCATAACAATATTTAAATTGATAGCTGTGGTAGTGTATGCTTCCAAGGTGTTAAAATAGGAGCAGAATTTGGCAACGTCTCATACAATCTACTGTCAAGGTTGTCTCTAGTTTGGTGCTTTGAGCTACAAATAAGGACCTTAAGGAGGTGCCAGAGTTGTGAGAATGTTGAGGAGAATAAGTGCTATAAAGCTCACTATTGTACAGAGAGTCAGCTCGAAAGTAAATCAGATTTTGAGACCAGTAGAGGCATCTATTTTCTTAAGATTTAAGGGCTTTAATAGGTCCGTTATACTAAGGGTGATGTCTCTGCCCATTGGCACTTTTTATTTTTTTCCACACATAGTTTTTGGCATTGATGGGGTATATGTGCTCCTCATGTTAATGAGGACCAAAAGGTAGAACATAGCGATCGACAATGGTTATAGCTGCTTGGCAATGATTAATCTGAAGGAGGGAGTTGAGAAGGGAAGAAATTGTTGCTACCTTCTACTTGAGGGCAGTTCCTTGCCAGTCCCAGCACGCATGTGTGCTCCAAGGACTGTTTCAAGGAGCCATTCCCCAGCCCCACTGAAAGGCTGAGTGACTGCTTTGCTCGTGCAGGAAGCTACGAAGGGGGCCACCAGTGTAAGGTATATCGAGATTGATGCCATGTTTATTAAAAGGAAGCAAACCTGGCTCCTGTTACTCCTGCCTGTGCTCCCAGGTGAGGCTTTCCCCTCTTGCCTCAGAATATTAACTGGTGCTAAGTCCTCGTTTGGCACCCTGAGGTGGTGGTGAGGACAATAAAGGGGGAGAGCAGGCAGCAGCAGCAGAAGTCCTGCATGGACAGCAGCACCTGGGTCACCTGAGGACTTGCTAGGGTCAGGGAGGCATCAATCAGATAAAATCTGCGAGTGCTGCCTTGTGTCTCTGGGTATTACACTCATGTTTAAATAACTCATAGGTCAGTAGATTTTCTATTTTAGGTATGCAGCAAACCAAGCTGAAGCAGCTTGTAAAGCGAGTGACTAATTTTCCTTTCTTTCCCCTCCTTCCTGCTGTCATTCTCCCCTAAGATGATCAAAGGGCAGCCTCCCCTCACACCTAGGCAGGGGAAACCGAGAAAATGGAGTGATCCATCCCCACGGGCCTGCAGTGGAGGCTGCAGGGGCTTGAGAGCTTGGAGTGAGGGAGGCCTTCCCCCCAGCAAGGCCGTGAGGACAGTGTTGGACCGCACGCCCCTTTCTGCCTGGGAGACTCCTTGGAAGGAGCCCAGTGCCGTGGCTGCGGGTGAGGTGGGCACCATGACACGTGGCAGCAAGCCGGGCCTCAGGCCACCTGGCAGGTGGAGAGGCCGCCCTCGCTGCTCCTGCCCTTGCTGCCGAGGTGGTTTTAGCTTCCAGTTGCATTGGTGCGCGGGACTGGCGCTGCGCAGGAGGCTCCTGCGATGACGCGGCAGAAAGGAGAGGCGGGAAGCGTGCCCGTGCCCGAGAGCGCTGTGCCAGCCTCGACCTCTCATCCCTTCGCCGTAACCCCCGTCTTCCAGCCGTGGCTGCCTGCTTACATTAATTGGTCTCGCTCCCTTGGTGCATTCAAGCTACCTTTAGGGCTCAGAGTGCAGAAACCAACTGACCAGAGTTGAAAGCAATTAACAAACAGGTTATTTTAAATTAATGGCTTCTTTTAACCAGCTGCTCAAGAGTTGCTTGCTTTTTTTGTTTCCTTTTTTTTCCCCCCCCTCTTCCTTACAACAAAGTTAGTAGAACAAAGCACCTCACTGGAAGGATGAATTGGGATTTTTGGTTGTGCTTTCTTTTCCTCCTTTAATCCCTGCCAATTCTATGCCGAGCATTTTCACTTTAAGAATAAAAAGGAGTGTTAAAATATGCTGGCTGCCTTGAAGAATTGGAAATGAGATGGGATATTGAGAAAGATTTTGCCTCCCTTTGCTATTTCAAACTATGTCAACATGGATCTTCTTGTGAATGGCATCCTACGAGTTCCTGCCAGTGTGCAGTGATTTCTTGCTGTGTTTTGCCTTCTACCTTCACACTTGTGGTTGGTTGTGCGGACCCTTCCCAACTTGCTCGTAGCTTCCTCGGGAGCTGGATTTGTTTAAATGCTGCTTAGTGAGCAAGCAGGGCTGGACTTTGCCTATAATTTGAGCCCAGCTGGAGGCCATGGGAAGTCAGTGCAGTGCAGACCCTGAGCTCTTAAGCTTGCTTTCTTGCAGGAGTTTATTAGTTCCTAAGTGCTCTAACAACTTTCACTTGCTTTCTGGCTTGTACAGAGCATGAGCCAATCACACTGCTGTCAAATTAGGGCAGCAAAAAACAATGTTGGAAGCCCTTTTATAGTGTTAAGAATCTTCTATTCTTGGAGTGCTAATGCTAGGATATAATGCTTCCAAGAACAATATGAAAAGGAGCCTGTTGTCTTGAGCCACTCGCACAAAATACGCTGGCCTTGGGTGTCTACCTTCTCTCAGTAAGAGGCCGCCTTACCTCTTTGTGCCTTTGAGCCTTTCAACTCCATACTTACCACCTTTGAGTCTTTGAACTCCATTGCAGGAGCAGAGTGGTACAAGATCATTCTGTCATCTCACTGATCTCAGCCTCCAGAAACATTTTCTAACAATTTAGCAGTCTACTTCTTAGTTTCTGTTCAACAAATTAGACTGAGGTCCCCTTTTCTGTGATATGCTAAAATAGGTCAAAATCCTCTTTGATGTATCTGTTCTTCAGAATGTTTATGTTAAGCTTTTCTTAGCTATTGTATTAGCCAGAAATAATTCCAAAGTTGCAGCTGGACATTTATGTGGTAGTTTTAGAAATAACTGCCCCATTAATGTTAATATCCTCTCAAGCGAGACTTGTAATGCTCAAAGTGTGTCTTAGATGCTTCCAATGCAAAAAAAAAAAAAAAAAGGCAAAAACAAAAGGCAGATTTGCCTAGCCTACCTTCAACTATCAATTACCTTGTCTCAGCTGAGAGATTGCAGCTTCTTAAACTGTACTAACTAGTTTTCAAGAGAATGTCTATGTGTATTTTTTTTCTCTCCTGCCTTTTGTCAGCTTTTCATCTTCCCTGGTTAGTTCTGCTAGCCCTCCAAGCTATTCTGTGACTGTTTTGTATGAACTCCCTCCA
>JAVCKT010013284.1:0-10543 GCA_032273925.1 Rhynchotus rufescens
GCTGAAGCAGGAGCACAGAAGAAGATAAACTAAAACACCAGGAGAGAACTCTGGATAAAGATGATGGTGTCACCAAAGCTCAGACGTAGGTTAGACATCCTTCACTTTGAAGGTGTCTTAGCCAGGCACTGCTGTGGCACTCCTGCACTCCACAGTTCAACCAAAGAACAGTTGCTTTTATCTACAACCATACAAACAGCTCTAGCCCTTGTCTGGGGAGAATGAACAAAAAAAAGAAATGTATGGCACTGAAATCTGGGTGAAGAAGTATACTTCAGTGAAAAAAAGTACAGATTCAGTTATGTTTATGGTTGGTATTAGTAAAATTGCTGCATTGACTGGGTGGATTTTAAATAGGATTTCTTTAGCTAACCAGTGGGCAGTTTTCTTCCTTTTAAAAGCTACATGTGATACAGACAGAAATTCCAGATTAGAGAACTTGGAAAACACATCTGTTCAGTTCCACTCTTGGTTCATGGGACCTGCCCCTTACAAAGGCAACAATTTGGGGGCCTCGCAAAACCTCAAAGTGACTCAAAACAATGTGAAAAGCATCAGAAGGGGCCGGTTTTCTGGAAGTTTAGTAGGAGTTGTGATTTGAGAACAGTGATAACTTTCTATTTTTTTTTTTTTAAGGGGGGGAAAAAGAAGAAAAATAATAAAAGGAAAACAACCTCCAACTCCCCATTCTCACTCTCCCCTCCTGCCTTTGGAACCTGGGGTACCCAGTACTTTAATTTACAAGGATCATGGCTATATGTAGTACTGCAGCAGAATAAGCTATTTGTTTAGACACTTCAAAGGTGGTTCTGAAAACAATAACTTGGTCACAGGAAATCATTACTATAGAAAAACACTTACAACACAAAACACCACTACACAATTTCTGGGAGAGAAGGGTAAAGAGTTTCCTGTGCCTTCCTGTCTCTGACCTTCCAGGCCACATACCAGCCCCTTCCTGCAGCAGAGAGGCCAGACTACATCCACTGTGGATGTAGTCTCCCAGTCCAGCCCAGACTGGGATAAGGGGAACAGAACCCAGATACTGGAGCAGTTGGTATAAACCAGCACTAACCCACAGCTCTCAAAAGTGCCCCAGCACTTGCCAGGCTACCACAGTGACATCAGCCCCTACTTGTTTCCTTGCACTGCATCCACACTGCATCCCAGAGCATCCCTGTTTTCACTTACATGGTGGTGACATCCATGAGAAACCACAGGTTGCCAATTCCCTGATTGCATCCAGACTTTCAGGTGACACTGCATCAGGCCTCAGCTCACCTACATTTTAGGGGGTTCATATTTTCAGTCTGAGCAAAGCCATAAGTTTCCTTTCCATTCTGATGAAAGGAAGAGAGAA
The DNA here is from genome assembly GCA_032273925.1 of Rhynchotus rufescens. NCBI lineage: Eukaryota > Metazoa > Chordata > Aves > Tinamiformes > Tinamidae > Rhynchotus > Rhynchotus rufescens. The sequence continues at coordinate 1,361 of JAVCKT010013284.1, forward strand.
AGAATAACACATCAGGGCTATTGGTGCAACAAAAATGGCACTCTTCATTCATGTTCAATTTGGTAGTGGAAGTATTAGCAAGTTTCTTCAGCTGAGAAACCCCTAGAAACACTATCTCTTCCAAGTATCAGCAAAAAACACAAAACGTTAAGCCAGCAAAGCCAAGTCACCACCACCAAAATCCAAACAAATTTCCCCTGGTAGGTGCTGCCTCAGCCTCCCAAGGAGGCAAGCACAGATACAAACAATCTCCCACTCTTTGCAATCACACATCTCACTGCAGCATATTTACCCTTCCACATGGAGTTTCCAAAGTGACTAGGCAACAAAAACACCAAATAAGAGAAATAAGAGTATATATCATTAAGAAACCCCACATTATTTCCCAGAAAAACCACCCTCAAAGCACTAAAACACTTTCTCTGATCCCCTAGATATCTACTTTCAGGCACCTTTATAAGGCTGAGGTCTTCATAACGGGCCTCACCTGCTGGTCCCAGTCTTACAGGCAAGCAATAGGGCCTATAGGGAAAGCCAGGGGCAAAGCGAAAGTCAACAGCTCTTAAGGCTAACAGCACACACATGCTTCCAGGATGAGCAGCAGCTGGAGGCACCAAGAGTCAGCAGAAGGCAGCACTATAGGTCCAGGCACTCACCTGGTTTTAACTTCAATATGTTAGCCAAGGCCCATAAAAATTACTGGATAATTGACCAATCTTCAAGTCTTTCTCAAAGTCGAACACTTCAACATTGGCATGGCTCTCCCTCAAAGCAAGACTGCCCAACTACAAAACTGCAAATGGGCTGTGCTAATAAGAGCACTGACAATGATTTTTGGTTTCTTTACTGTGTTATCAGGCAAATGAAGTAACTTTCGCAGCCTGAGAAAGATCTGAAATTTTCTTACTCAGAGGGCTTCACAATACCCCAGCTGGGGAAACCTTCCGCAGCCTCAGTTCAGAATTTCTGAAATTTTCATTTTTGGATAAAATACAGGCATATCTTTAAGCAGATGTAAACACTAGAGTGTTGCACACAAGTTCTGCTGCAAGTTCTTCTGTTACACAAGTTCTGTAGGTGTCCCAGTGCAGCCACTTACTTTAAGATGCACCTATTTTAATTGCTAGCCCAGTTAAAGTTCAGTTTAGGGAAAGGAATAACAAGAAGGGCTTTCTGCTGTTGCATATCACAGTAAAAAATTGCAGCATTGAGTTTGTGGGCTGGACACCTGCACAGCTCTGTGTCAGAGACTGGAGATGAAGCTCGTTGTATAGGTGTTAACAAACATCATGCCAAGCCCTGTGTCCCTGGCTGGCATCAGCCTCAAATGCCGCTCAAAAATGTAATTGCAAGGGATCATTGACCTAGGGGAACCAAATACCCCATCATTAGGGAATAACAACATAACTGTTCAGCACCATAAGCCACATTAACCACAACTAACTCACATAACTGAGACATCGGAGACGGGCGCATTAGGTGTCCTCTACCTAAGGAAGATGAGGCACTTCCAAAAGGCAGCTCATCTCCTCACAAAGGGGCTCGTATCTCTCCCCATATTCTGCCATGGGAACCTAAGGTGGCCTATTTCCAAACTCACACCCCACACATTGGTCAAATGAATCCAGACCCCAAAGCCCGCTTGGAGCACAGATGTTCAGACTCTCCAAGGACATGAGCAGAGAGAGCTGCAGGGGAGTGATTGCCCTAGAGCGGAGCCACGGGCACCGGGCAGTATCAGTGAGCAATTTTAGGGCATGCAGGCAACACCCACAGGGTCAAAACACCAACCCACTCATTGCAAGACTGAGGGAGGTGTTTTATGAGAACGAAACGGGTGATGCCTGTCAAGCCATGGAGGTGCAGTGGGCTGAAGATGCCGCTTAACTTGGGTGTGGGTGGGTGCTGGTGGGTGGGTGGCTGTGATAAAAACACAGGTTAGGAAGAGGAATGATACCTTCTGTAACCTCCAGACGTGGGAGGTGTTTAAAATCCAGAGTTACAACCATAAATAACCCTGGTGTAAAAGGGGATATATTTTGTTGGTTAACAAAAAAACAATAAAAAAGGCCTCCTTAACAAGGACAAGAACTAAAAAGAAATTGCAGTGGAAGCTGTGATCAAATCAATTTTGAAGTCATTAACTATTTTTTTTTTCCAAGTTCATCAGAAGATGTCTGGATTGTCAGGAATAATTGTGAATGCTAGTACCCCATGGGCATTAAGTATGTGAATGTAATGTGTTAACTAGCTCCCCTTTCTCCCAAAGAACAAGGGCACATGGAATGTATGACACAGGAGTTGTGGGCATCTGAAATTTCTGCTCCACTGAAAATTGCTCAAGAATCTTTCTCTCTCTAGATAGATAGATAGATAGAGATATATACTTTTTTTTTTTTAAACTCAAATTTCCAGATGAGAATCCAGCAGTTCAGTCATCTACCAGGTGGGAAGCCACACTGTTTACCCACCAGACTGCAGCTGGTCGACTGGCAGGGTACCAGGCATGTTGGCTGCCAGCAGCTGGCTTCCACCATGAGTTTGACAGGACAAATTCCCACCACCGCGTTGGTTCCTCTAAACCAACAAGTCCTCTGATGGAAAACTGCTCTGTCGGAAACATTTGGTCTGCTGCCATATATCATGCATGTTACTGTAAGGACTGATATGTTGTGACTGCTTTGTTGCACATTCCAAGAACAAAAATAGAACATTGACAGAAAAAAAAAATAATAAAATTATTGTGTCTAAATAAAATAACATCAGCACTGAATTTACTCTGGACAAGCTGGTAGAGAAAACATACAGGCTTGACCTGAAATGTTGGGGTAAGATAAACAACACCTGTTGTATCCTGTGGGAAACTTAGAACACAGCCAAAATTGGACATTTGAATGGAGGGAAAGCTCCAATTTACAGCAAGTCTGTAAGTAAAAGATGCCACTAATAACTTAAATAATTGTAGGAAGCACACCAAGAATATGGTGACATTGTTGTGAAAGCAATGTGCAGGTGAAACAGCCTTCTTAGCTCTTCTCCTCAACTCACAGACCTAAAATGTGCCCTCAAAGCCAAAACTCTCAAGATCTTTTAAGATAACATTGAAATGAAAAGGAGCACAGAAGGAAGATATGCTGATTTTTCAAGGGCTGTGTCATCTAGGCGGCAAATCTTCTGTCACTGAGTAATCGTAACTAAGTTAGGAATATTTAATAGTAAACATTGCCCTAATATTTGGTGATCAGGAACATAGCTGTGCTTGTCTCTCATAAGCAGCTTAGGACAGAGGTATGTGAGAGAACAGTGAAGCATGTAAACCCAGTATTACATGGCTGGGTTTGCAGGTAAACCTAGTATTATGTGGCTGGGTTTCATTATGTCTCAATTCAGGCTCCCAAGGATCCTCCATAGCCTGGAGCAGCTCAGGCTCCTCCGTGCTGTTCCCAGTCTGCCCCAGTTCCCAGACACGTTCTCCAGGTTGTGAGGAGCCAGGGAACATGGTCATCCTGCATCCTACCTACAGAGAGAAAACAGCAGCAAAAACGGTAGTTTTGGTCATGGAGGCCACATATGGGAGCTGAACTAGAATTTTTGCCACTCTCTTTATATAGGTCTTACGTAACACAGAGGAGCTACTTCATACAGTTTGATTCCATTTATTTTTAAGTGTTTAGGATTTAGCATCCCGATTCTCCCTCTTCCATCCTCTTTTGTTGCCAAAATTCCTGTTAAGCACTCCAGATGTGCTTTAGTTATTTCCATAACACCTCTTAGCAAGTGTTCATAGCATCTGTTTAAAGACAGAAAATCGAGAATTACAACAAGATGAGACAAATGTCTTTACACTAGATTTTTAATGTTGCACATACTGCATTTTATAACATCAGAAGAAAAAAACCCAAAGTAAACCTCAAAGACAGAAAATAAATATATACTTTTACGAATATATGCAGAGAGAGTGCAAAAAATTGCATCTGTAAAACGTTTAAATGTTGAACCATACAACAAAAATTTACAAAAGCACTTATTTCTTTATACATGTCAACTTTCTTTTAAAACACAAAAATATTTTAATGAATCTTACAAAGATCAAACCCTTTGCCCTTCACCAGGATAAAAGTGGTGAAGAAAGTTTATTACGTGGAGGAAAAGAAAAACAGATAAACAAAATCTAAGCCTAAGCAGATACCATGAAACAATATTCAGACGCTGAAGGGTGGCTTAGTGCTGTGCATGGCAGCACAGGAATCAAACCTTCCTGAGCCATAAAGGCTGCCCCTCCGAAGAAAAGTTTTATTCCTCTCATTGAGACAAGCTCTCCTTTACCATGGCATTGAACCTGTTTCCTGCTCTTACCAAACCACTGCTTTATTTCAAGCACTGCTGCACTGGGAAATAATATACCAGGTAGGAGCCCTTAAACCAAGGAGAGCTGGGAGCATTAGCACTGCAACTCAGCACCGCTTGCAGTGAGCAGCCAGGTACCTGCCTCAAACTGCATGGGACAGGGGGCCAGAACTGGCACCGTTTTGGATTACTGCTTCAGACCGCCCTTTGGTGTCAGGCCTGGACACAATTATACTTAAAAAAAAAAAAATCTTTTTTTTCCAGAAATATTTAACGCTGTCGCAATAGGAGTTTCCCCAAGTAAGTGACGTGTGGCACCTGTGATGCTAATAACAATGTGATACTCCTGTTTTTCTTCCTAGACTTGTTCATCAGGAAAAAACAATGCTTAGACTGGCTGCTACTAACTGGTTCAAACTGCAGTTTCTTGGAAGCTGAAACAGCCCAGCAGAGCTGACTGGAAAATGAAAGGAAAAGAGATCTGCCATGAAATTCAGGGAGTTTTGGAGGCGCGTGTAGAAAGTATCGGCTAGAGAAAGGACTTGGCACCTGGGGTTCCCCTGATGTGGCCCTGGGCGAAGCAGAGGCCCAGCACGATGGCATGGAGGCCCAGCACGATGGCATGGTGACACGGGACGGCAAAGCGCTCGTGCTGCGCGGCTGGTGGCTCTCGTGAAGCCCCTTGGAGGAGTCTCGTGGGCTCCACGTCTCCTGCCCTGACTAAGCTTAAAGCACAGGGAGGTTCCTGGAATTTGGGCAACTCGCTGCATGTGTGCTGCAGCACTGCACATTCAACCTGTCTGGGATCTCCTGGCACGTGGCCACCAGGAGCTGCTGCTTCTGTTTGGACATCCAGAAGGCACAGACAAATGACCGAGCTCCCTAACTCTCAGCTAAGAGAAGAAAAAAAAAGAAAAAGAAAATATCTCTTGGGCAGAAGAGAAAGGAAGAGAAAGGAAAGGGGAAATATTGTCCTCTTTTCTTTAAAGCTGAGAATCACATCAACCAGTATCATTTCATATAGCCCAAACTTAGATGTTCAATAAAATTAATTGTGAAGGAAATTATTTTTTCCTAACAAGAGGAATTCACCAGGTTCAAAAAAAATGGAGGATCAAAACAAAACGCATTGAGCTAACTAAAAAACATACAGTTGTAAACATTTACTGTGGACTGCACCAAATCTTAGGAATTTTCCTTAAGGTACACAAGGAGCACCTCCACAGGAAGCGAAAGAGGAAGTTTCCCTTATCAGTGAAATTGAAATAAATATCTTACATGATAAAAGGAAAATATACTTTTAAAATACCATTCTGTAATTACAATTTTTAAATTACAGATTAATTATATAAATTATAATCATAAATTATAAAAATGTATTGGTTGCAAACAACTGAATTTAGAGCCACAAAACAGATCTTTGGGTTTCCTGTTCAACAAAACCAGTAAGCATTAATTTATTTTACTAACTAGAGGGCAAATACAGATTTGACTGAAGTTTTCTGGAATCTTAGCAGTAAGTTCACCTTCCCGCAGACTGCTGAAGCAACTCTTCCTGTTGTATGAAAGGTAAATTTCTCATCTTTGTTGTAAGCAACATAAATTAGGGTCTGATCCTAAATATTTATACATGAGAGAGATGGCTCATAAATCTTCTACACCTAACACACACTGTTAAAATGTTTTATGTACTTTTTAAATGAGCTTATTGTATAAGTATACCCAAACAAGCTTTAAGGATGTTAAATCCCTAAAATGTTAAATCCCTAAAAACTTTGCAACAGAATATTTTTGATACATATAATAAATATATAATATGGAGATATTTTTTCCAGCATGTTTCCAAAAAGTCTGCTCTCCAGTAGAAGCATTGCTCATATGAAGTTCAAAAGCTGTAGGGATTCTTCACCTGAGACCTCCAACATAGTAGTCCTTATTTAGGTAGTCAAAGACAGCATTTAAGTTTGAATAACGTTTTCAGAACAAGCTTGACATTTCTATCTTTGGTATTATCTCAGCATCAAATTTCTTATTACAACCTATGATAAAACTGTTGCAAGATTTTCATCCTCACATAAAGAAATATAATAATCTTGCCCTTAAAATCTTTGGCCTGAGAAGGGGCAGAAAAATTACTATCTTAAAAAGGAATTTGTCTGAGAAAAGTAAGGGAGCCTGGGAGGAAGAGATTATAGTGCAAGGCAGATTGCAAATTTTTAAGGTATCAGGCACTACAACACAAGCGCTTACTGTAGCATCAGATAAAAGAGTAGCCAAAAGGTGATTTCACTGTTCATTTGTGGAAATGGAGTTGATTTTTGTCCATTTGCATATCTTCAAGCAAATCAGAAAATAATATCCAGTTTCTCCTTATTTATTCAAGTAAAAACTATGTACATTTAGACTTATCTTTGGACTTATCTTCTGCTATGTTACAACATAGCAGTTAACATTAAAGCACAGCATTAACATGAATTACTCTTACCCCTCTTGCCCTTTGATGAGGTAAAAAACCCCATGCACTATTAATAATCTGTTGATGACCTCCAGCATTGATCTTCTCTTACATTAGAAAAAAATACCCCAGGGAACTATTTATGTTATAGTACAGCAAGAATTATTTATTTTTTATTAACAGGTGGATTGCAAACAGGGGTTATCATCTTCATTTTAAAGCGAGCACCTGAGGAGCAAGGAGTAAGATCCCCAGCTGCATTCAACACAGCCCCAGTGGCTGTGGGGAAGCTGCAGGGTGGTATCAGGCCACTGAGACACGTGGCCAGCGCAGATCCAATTTTCCTACACGGGACTCTAATTTTAGGATGTGATCTTTTGACATCTAGAGCCTAACTTAGAGGAGGGCTGAACGTCCCCCGTTCAGAGGGAGCAGATCAGTTGTCACCTTCGTTTTCCAAGAACTGTGTTTGTAGACGGATCAAAGTAAAAAGCCCCTGTTTGAGAGCCCATGGTCGGTCCCAAGGGTTTAAGGCCACATGGAAAGAGGGTGATGGAGCCAGGATGGCAGCACGCCGTGTCCCCCAGCGCCTGGAGGTACCAGCCCCAGGGCAGACACCAACTCTGCCCATGTTACTCGCACACCAGCCACGTGCCACAGGAAGAAAACAGATGGGAGAGCGGCGAGGACGAAGCCTCGGGCTAACAGGGCCCACACATCATGCAGGAGGATGCTGAGAGGATGGGTTTACCCCTACGTTGAGTGAGAAGATTTGCAAGTGGACAGAGTCACAGTCATTTGTTTTTGTTTTTTCTCCACACATTTCTGTTAGTATTATTTGTCATACCAGAAACATGTTTTTTATAATGATCTTTTGTCTGATAAAGTAATAACAATAATTAAAAAAAAACATAAAAAGGTCCTTGCTAAAACAGTTCTTTGGAAACTCAGTGAGTGTGACCACTTGGAGCAGAACAGCTGCCTTCTGGAAAATAAGAGGAGTGGACCCTGGACACCACGGACATTCGGCAGCCCTGGGCAAGGCGAGGGCAGCCCTCAGAAGTGGCCAGGTCACTGCCAACCCTTGGGCATGTGCTTGGGAACCCTCCTGTCCTGCAAAAACAGGATACATGGTGCAGTGGGTGCAGCCTTCTAAAGGAAATCATCCTAGTAAGATTTCTAGTTTCAACGCTAAATGATATTTCGAGCTGCTTTCTTGGTCAATTTGTTATGTTTACACAGCCAAAGAAAGGTGTTTGCCTGTAGTCGTGGCATCTGAATCCTTTTGGGTAAAGATCCCCAGCGGAAGCCCAGGCCACTGCCAGGAGTCAGCACACAGGCTCCGGAGCTGCCTGGGCTGGCATGCTGGCTGTCAGGCTGTGCTAACACCTGAATATGGAATTTTTATTGCTTTTGGTACTCCCAGACACACCAAACTGGCACCATCAGTGAACAGGCACACGGGAAAGGCACACCAGCCTCCTCCTCTGTTGGCAATAGCCTCTAAAGGAAGTTACTTGCACTCACACTGAGTTGATTTTAATAAAAATCAACTGACTGGCTTTACTTTCCCAGATTTCACAGCTACACACACGTGCAATGCAATGCTTTCATAAAATATTGCCCTTCAAACCATTAAAAAATATCCCACTCTCTGAAGAGCTTTGCATTAGAGAACATTTAAAGAACTGAAAAGGGTAGCATTTGTATCACAATAAAAACAGTGACCTTCTGTCTATTACTGTATTCTGGGCAAGATAAATTCAGTTAAATTTCTTTCAGGGAAGGAAGAACTTGACACTTGCATGTAACAGCAGTATTAATGAAAAAACATGAGACACCTTCATTCCATTAGGCATTTCAGTAAAAACAGGATGAGGGGAAGAGGAAGAGGATAAGCAAAGAAATCACAGGTAGAACTACAGTTAGGACACAGGTAGGACTACAAAATTGGAAAGAAATGTGAATTCCAACTAGCAAAGAATACTGGTACCTCACAAAGCTGGTTATGGCTAAAGAGTCTGCACAGCTTCTATATATTTGTCCTTGAGGCTTCCTTAAAATAAGATTCTCTACTGCAATTTCCCAAGTAAACGGAAAATGACAGTAGTGCCATAAAAACGTAGGTAGAAAAATAGTGCAAAGCTGAGTGCTGGACACTTTAATCTGTCACAAGTAACCCCAAGCACTTCCATTACCGCTCCTAAGAAAACACATACAGAAAATACTCTCTATTTATTACAGACCACAGTTGCCTGCATTGCACCCTGTATTTTGAATGCACTGCCTACCATTCAGCTTTGCTTCACAGTAGTGCGCGGAGAAGCACCACCTTCTTCACCAGCACTGGATTCCAGTCATGACTGGAAGCAAAGCCAGGC
>JAVCKT010013284.1:10553-23872 GCA_032273925.1 Rhynchotus rufescens
TTCCCAAAACAAATCCATTAAAAAAAAAAAAAAAAAAAAAAAAAAAGGAAAGCAGACATTATCATTTTATCATTTAAGGCCTTCATCTCTGCTAGCCTGCTCAACAGACTGCACTCTCTTAAAATAAGAACATTTACCCCTTCTGGTAGAGTCACCGGAGAGCGGAGCTAAACAAAGCAGGGTCACGGTTAGGGCTGCCAAGAAGTCCAGGCTCCTGAGTGCTGGCCAAGGAGCACGGAGCAGCCGCTCCGCACAGCGCGCTCCGGGCATCGCCTCCGAAGCTCCTTGCAGCCCTTGTTGAGCGGGGCTGGCCTTGGGACCCTCCTTAGGAACAGCCCACAGATGTAAGCGCACCGGCAGGAAACCTGAACAACAGCCACTGCTGGGCAGGGTTCTAAGTAGGGTTATAGTCTCCACGGGGCAGAGACCAGTCTAAAATCAAACTAAAACCACCCAAACTAAAAAGCACGAGTAACAGTTTGCTAGCACTGAGTGGGACATGAGAAATATCTACCAATGGATGCAGCTTATGTACGCACAGCACTTCTTAAGTGCTTGCTTCATACTATAGCGCTTAAAAGAGAGAGTGGCTCAGCCTGCTCTGAGAAGCATTTTTTAAGGTCCTTCCTGCTGCCCTATGTAAACTGTTAATAATGTACTAACATAGAAAACAAACTGCATTATTCACTCTGTGTCTGTATCTACACACAGAATCATGGACACAAACATCCATACACTGTGTACAAAACAGGAGATGTACCAATATCTTTCCTAAAATATTAGATTCATGTTAAGCCTACTACACCCACACTCATGACGAAAGTGCTGCCAAAGGGCAAGGCAATATGTGTGCACCCATTATTTCAAGGAAGACAGGCCATCTTTGATCTGAAAGGGACACCAGCTTTTCCAAGGCAGCCCAGGCTCTGAAAAGAAAGCTCTAGCTTCGAAATAGTTCCAACACCCTTTTCTTCCATAAGTCACATGAATAGTATAAATCCCACTGATAACAATGTTGTAAGCACAGAATACTGTTAGAAAATCCTTCAAATAACAATAATTTTGATACTACCAGTAGCAAGATGAAAATGTTTTCACTACTGTTATTTGAACCTCCTAACTAATGTAATTAAATAAAGTTCATGTTACAGTATGAATTATTGGTAGTGACACAGAGCATTTCATGCCAAGGATGCATATACTTTTTTTTCTTCGTCTTGTTTTTTTTTTTTTTAAATGTAATTCAGTACCTGTGTACATGTATATATTTTTACAGAAAACCATTCCAAACTATTCCATACAATAAGCTTACTTTGGAAATGCAAATTATCAGAATTCTTGTCATGGCAATATGTTTCCTTCAGAATTCATACAGTATTCTCCAATTCTTTCAGGTATGAGTGAAAGGAATGCTGTGGCAGGTGACAGGAAACTATCAAATATGTTTTCTTAACAGTTTGTTACTTTTAACAGGATACAAATGAGCAGGCAGAAGCAATAAAACCTTTCTTTTTTTTTTGTCTCCTTCCTTTTATAAAGTACCTCAAACTTTCTGAGGGATCTGAGTGTCACCAAGAGCAGGAGAAAGCATAGCAGTAACGACTGGGTCTGCAAAGGCAGAGTAACACTGCAGGATCAACTCATGTGCAGCTGATGGAAGACCTAAAACTTCTAGCAGTCCCTAAAAGTGGCTCATATTTAAGGTATGAACTACTGAATGGTGTCCTGTTTTCTTTTTAAAAAGCATAAATATACGCCAGATGTCCTGCACAAATACATTGGCTTTTCCCACAGAGGGACTTGCTAGTGATAGAGTAGCCTGTTGAGAATAGGCACTTATCTCAAGAATTGACAAAAATAAAAATAAAATTAAAAAAAAGAACATTATTTGGTATGGCACCAAACTCCACACATTGTGCTTTCTCACATACATATGCTGTACAGATGAAGGCTCAAACAGACACAGTTTTAGGTTGTTGGTGGGTTGTGTTTTTTCTTTTTGCTTCGGCAAGATTTGCAAATGCAGCAAATGATGCACGGAGACGCCACAAGCAGCAGGGGAGAGGTCACCAGCGCTATGATCCCTAACCCGACGAGGATCCCCACAACCTGAAAGACATAGAGGGGGGAAAACACCTATTTAGCGAACGTGGAAAACAAAATATGTATGAAAAGCCTGGAAATAACCAAATCAACACAGCCTTTTGCTGAAGGGGAAAATCTCTTTTCTTTAGGCATGTGTGATGGCTCTGCTTGGCTGCTCCGAACCCACCTGCGTTCTGTTCCACATCACTGAAGCACGCGAGTGGCCCAGCTTGTTCCTGCAAGGGCCTTTGTCGTAATGTCTTAAGAAGATATCATTCTGAAAACAAAAGGACAAGTTTTAAGAGCAGATTTCAGTAACTTGGGGAGGTATTCAGCACTGGAGCGGAAACAAAACTTTCTTGACACGACTGTAAAATTATGTGCTGCAGACACATTCATCTGTCTTCCAAATAACTTTTTAAATAAACTTCTTGCAGTTCCAAAAGATGTAGTCTTTTGGAGTTCTGAGTTACTATCTAGTGTCTTCTCCTCCTCTCTTTTAAAAAGCATACGCTTATATATATGCATTTTACAAATACCTAATCTGACCCTGCACTGTAAGTGTTGATGATGAAGAGGCCTGTAAACACCAGGCATTTCTGCAAGCTAGGAACCAGGAACATCATCTTCTTGAGGCACTTCTACCTCCCGTTCTCCTGCTAGCTCTATACTTTCTGGTCATTTTGTTTCTAGACTTAATTGGAAGATTATGTTTCTTTTTTCTTTTCCCAGTGATATGTATTAAACTACAGTTTATCCTAAAAAGGAGGCCTATGCTTTGCATTACTCTCCCCTGGACAGTTGCACTGTGGCATAGGCACTGCTTTCTCCTTCATTCTTCATCCTTCCTCTTCCATTTTGTATCACTAAATTCATTTAAACCTACATTCCCTTTAACCATGCTCATTTAGAAAAGTGACACACATCTACAGTCCCATTCGTTTTCCCTCTTGAACTGATTAAAACTTGATAAAGGCATGTCTACAGAATCTGTGAAAATCTGACAGCCTTCCAGTTCAGCATAGTGTTGAGCAATCACTGTGTACACTATGTACTCTGAGGCAAGCCATAAGACTGATGTTGAAAACACATGCTCGCACATACAAAAATGAGACACAATGCTAAGCAAAACCTGCTTAGCATGCTGAGGAAAGGATGGATGAAGAATGAGGAAATCTTATCATTTGCTAGCTATGGCCTGAAAGAAAAAAAGAAAATCCATGTACCATTTAACACAGTTTTATGTCAAGTGCTGGTAAAGTTCTTTTCACACTCCCACAGTTGTTACTGATGACCATACCAAAAAGAGAAGCTGTCATAAACACAAGTATGTTACATGTTCTAGTTTTAATCCAGTTAGGAAACTCGAAGTCCAACAGAATCGATTTTATTTAGTGTCTTTTGAGAAATGCCTAGCAACCATACTTCATAACTTGCATTCATAATTCACCATTTTTCTTCTCAAACCTACTAACTAATTATTCTCTTCAGCAAACACTGCACAACAGTAGTACTAGGAAAGGAGAGACTTCGTTTACAAAGCTCTTAATGTATCCTCATTTGAAATAAGCTCCTTCATCTAGTACCATGCCCCTTTTCCGCGCAGTCTATCATTCTTAGGGTTGGAACAAGTGGGAAAAAATATTTCTTTGACTTTCAACCAAACTTTTTCTATATCCTGCACCGACAGAGGGACTCAGGAAAAATGCAGGGCTGCTATCGGCCACCAGAAGGCAACCAGTCTGCCCCATGTGTTTCACAGAACTATCACTGAATCCATGGACATGCCTATAATCCTTAATGGAAAAACGGATACCAATATAGCTAAAAGCAGCAGATAAATTAGAAGAAAATGAAGCTAGAGTCTGAGACAAGCTAAATCATTCACTAGGATATCGATGAGTTGGAGGAGAGCTTGTATAGGGCCTGAGGCTCTAACTCAAACCTCCTGCTAATCTGAAAGCATTTTCCTGTGGCACTTACATCCAAGTTCTGTAGACAGTACCAGCAAAACGTGTGCTTGCAGTTCTTGCACATCATCTGAGCACAGCCTTCGTTTCGTTCAATATAGATCCGACAAACAGGACACTGCTTTATCGGTGACTCGATTTCCATCCTGATAAGTGACCTAGAAGGGTTACAGAAACATAATGTTAAATATGAATGCTTGAAATGCTTATATTTTAAGTCTTTTATTTGTCGAAAAAAATAAGAGAAACTTTTTAATACACCTGACTGAATTCAAATGGATTCTGAAAACAAGTCATAGGCATTATATAACTTAAAAAAAAGAAGTGCTTTATTTCTGTAGACTATAGACCTATGCATCCTTAGCTGTGGGTTAGTTACACTTACAAAAAATAATCACAAAAACAAATTCTCAGGCACACCAAGTGAGACGTGTCACATTCACTTTGCACAAGAGCTCGGCTTTGTCTACGCAGAGATCCTATAAATATTTAGCAGGAGCTAATCACAGTAAGAGCACTGTGTGGATCCAGTTACATAGTATACTAGGTATTGTGTACTGGTAAAAGGCATGATTTTAACCTGCAAACAAGATTCGGCAGGCTAGGCCTTTCTGAAGTGTCAGTGAACCCCCAAATTTGGTAACTGTCCAAATTAGAGTAAAAATAATTAAATATATAATTGAAAACAATAAGAATTATACTGGAATTATATTTAGGAAACACCAGCAGAGATGGGCAGCATTAGGGATTATAACCAAGGAAGCTGAAAGAGAGGCAATCCACGAAACTTATGTGAGGTACTGAATTAGCACCCAGCGCCAAACAGACCTGGGAGACGACGCGGCCTCCGTGGGCCTTCCTCTTACCCCTGTTCAGTGGATATTACAGCAGCCTGGTTGCCCTGGCAGAGGCGCTCCGGGTGCCACGGCTCCTCGCAAGAGGAGCAGAACCTGAGGCGGCAAGCCGGGCACTCCACGGGCACCGGCTGCCCCGACTCGCTCGGTTCAACGTAGCACACCGCCTGGCAGTCCACCGCAGGGCACCACGTCCTCCGAGGGTCCAGGTGGACTTCTGGAATGTAAGTGAGGAAAAGAAAAAAAAAAGTGTTTATGCAGTTCTCAAATGGACTTCTGAAACATAACAGAGAGGGATGAAGCTGTTTATACAGTCCCCTTCGCATTCCAGTGGCATTTTACTTAGGCACTTAAGACCCAATTTGGTGCTTGTGGAGGGAAGTGGAAGCCCTCCGTGCCTACTCCCGTGGGTGTCCCAGTCTATTCCTTTTCTTTATGCAGGCCTGGAATTCTGTGCTGCAAAGGCAGCTGTACTGGAAGCATCTCAAGAATGCAATACACTACAACGGGCACATTCTTCATCTTTTTTTCTATCAGATGTTAGTTAATCGGGATACATCAGGTAGCCTCCACCCTTTGGACCCAAAAGCACAGCTAGCAGAGATCCATTGGTACAGTGGGCTGTATCTGGAGGATGAGAATAATCATTACTCCAAAGCTGCTTGTCTGTGACCTCAAAAAGTTGTATAAAGGATGAACATAACTGCTGCTTGCTAAGAAGAATGTTCCCTTTATAAAGTGAGGACAATGAAAAACTTTCCTTGTTTTTCTTGTAAACAGCGGGAAGGTCATGAAATGAACATAAAGTCAGTTTTTGTGCTTTTCCCTTACCCTCTATCTATAAACTCAGATCAATATTCACCTCATTAAATGATCATTATTTGTCAGACATCAGATTATTAAAACAATCGAGATAAAATTACGGCTGTAGACACTAAGTTACAAAAATTATTGCACAATAGTGTATGGTAAATGTTGGCACTTTCCTTCACTCCCTATCCTTTATTCAATAATCTTGGACTTGCAGCAGAAACCCAGATATTCTGGGTTCAACTCTCTTGCTCTAAGAGGTTCCACTCTAAGTGAACATTATGCTGTTCTTTTCCACAAGTTACAGCCAGAAAACTTCCTGCCTAGAAAAGGACTGTAGGACCTACCTGAACCTCCTCCTTCCCTAGAAGCCCTTTGGTACCACCACTAAAACTTGACGGAGTGGATGTCTCAAGAATCAGGGATGCCCTGGCTGTTACAGGGACAAGCTCCTCCTCTTCTATCTCCAGCACATAAAATATCAACCCATTTACAAGAAAGGGCATAAAAGGGTCCTTGAGAACAACCTCTGGTAAATTTTGCTGAAGCAGTTTAAGGTGTTTCCTCCCATGTGCACCCACCGTCTGCACTGCTGCTCTGCAGGAGGTCACTAGTAACCCATAGGGAAGGTGGCTGGTGGAGCAATGCCTAGCGGATGCTCCAGTCAGCTTGACACACAGTGAAATCAGTTCAGCTCCCAGTTACCCAGAAACTAGAAAATATACAACTAAAAATGTGCTAGAAATAAAAAAAAATAAGGAAACAGGTGAAGATGACAGTCTGCTTCGGTAGCTGCAAGACATGCAGTCAACTCGCTGTGGCTTTAGGTAGTCACTGGTAGTGTGGGTCTGGGTCAAAGTCTTATGGCAGAGATGAAGCTGTTTTCCACAGCCATGGAAAAGGCTTTAATCTGCAATTCAAGCAGTGCCAACAAAATACCGGTACTGGTGGTCTCCTCTGGCCACTCCAGGAATCTAATCTCCTTATTTTCCCCATTCTCTTACTTGTCCTTCCCTCCCCCTTCTCCTACAAAAACACCACCAACAACAAAAAAAGAGTCATTTTTTCAAGACTGAATGAAAGACAGAACAAAAGAGTTTGTATTTTCACATGTGTGGATAGAGGAGAAAAAGGATGGTCTGTACAATCCACCCCAACTGTTTTAAGAGTAGTGTCCTAACTAAGGACACTTCACTTTTTTTTTTTTTTTTTTTCTCCCAACTTTTACTCAGTATCTCTCCAAAGATATGCTGAACCAGGTAAGACCATGCCCTGGTAATAGCTATTGCATTAAAGCCATCACATAATGTGCCAAAAAGCAAACAGAAATGCAATTTATGTTCATAAACAAGGTTTAAACAAGTCAAAGTGCAGTTCCTGCAGAGAGCTGTTTAGCATACTCAGTTTTGGAAACCTAAGTTCTCATATCCTGGTTTTGGATGAAGGACAAGATGTCTGGTTTTGACATTCACTGGGAGGAGGGAGCAGACTTATAAATCTTACTGATTTTTACAAATTTGTTGCAGCAAGATGTAACTGATGCATGAGAAAAAAAACTCTTTCCCACTTCCTCCATTTTAAAAAGAACCTACAGATGGTGTTTTGCAACCCATGCTGTCTCATACTGTTTGCTTTACCATGGAGCACAAATGAAACCAGAAAGCTAAAAAGGAGCCAAAAAACAAAAAAAAAAGAGAGAGAGAAATCAGAAGATTAACAAGCCATTCAATCTTTTGGTTTGGGCCATTTCTCTCCCCAGCCTTCCCCCAGCTGGCTCAGCCACATTCACACTGCTCTAAGGAAGAGGGTCTTCCCAAGTAATCTAGTAACCAGGGAGCCCAGGCTGACCCATCTGGCCCATTTTCACAAGCAAGGCAGCAGGTTAAGACAGGAGGCATGAGGCAGACTGTGAAAATGCAGCATCCCAAATAAAGGAGAATCTATGGCTGAGGGGAAGTACCCACCAAAAGGATAAGAAGCCCATGCACTTTATAGAGTATTAGGGAGCACCTCTTTCTTTCATGCTTTTGGGTCAGGCATATATCATTTACCAATTTCTCATAATTTATCAGTAGGATTGCTAGGCAATTGCTACCAGAGCAGAAGTATAACACAGACATAACCACATCCTACTCTCTCTCTTTACTTGGTTGTTTCACATGGCCACATCATCCTTGTTTCAGATGGCCACATCATCCTTGTCCTAGACAGACACTTAGCAATTTCTGTTTCTGCTATTAAAATGGATAATAAAAGCCTTGTGACCAGGTACTGACTGGTTACGTTATATGTAAGAAAGCCTTCTTAAGCCTGAAAACATTCATGTTCTGAGAACACAGGAAACAAAAGACCATAGAATATTTTCACTGTATTCCTAATTAAACTATACAAATAATGAAAATGTACGTCAATTCATTTTTACAACATTTTAACCCAATATTGACTGTCAAATATATTTAAAACAGGGACACAGAGAAGAAGGATATTTTATGAAATGAGCTAAGAGAGACGAGGATACAGGTATACAAGTCCTTCTTCAGGTCTTCAGAATTTTCCTAAAAAAATCACCTTTTGATTGAAATTTTCTCTAAGGATGAGAAGCATAGGCTTTACTTGAGGACTGGTAAGGAAAGACTACAGGACAACAGTGAAAACAATTAGCTATGAAGTTGATGACTAACCTTTTTAGTAAAGCAAAGGGGATGCTGAAGCAAGATAGAGTACAGACTGATGGGGGAAAAAAAAAGTAAAATAGACTGATAGAAATTAAAATGGAGAAGGAAAATAAGGAAACTGGGAAGGAAAATATCTCAACAGAATAAAACTGAGAAAAGAACCTGAAATACAGGAAGTGGAAGAGTTTGAATACAGAGTTTTGTTAAACAGAACAAAAGTAGCGAAGGATTCCCTAGCACTTGCCTACTTTAAAAAGCAGAATTTGGCCTGTAGCCAAAGATCTGGAAATCTCATTGCTTTCCATCTCCATCTCTTCCTGTTTACCACACTTACTTCTTTTCTCCTCACCACCAAAAAGTAGCTAACCCAAAAAAATGATACTCTTATCTATTGCCTGTTCTAGAGAAAGTCCTAAAAACTAAGAAGAAAAGGAAGACAGAAATATTTCATATATAAATTTTTTCTTAATTTTTAAATTATCCCTGAAATGATACTATTATATTGTATTTCATTTCTTTGAAATTTCATCCCTAATTAAGTAATTCAAGTGAATTCCTGGTCTTCAGAAGGTGCCGCTGGCTGACTCCAGCTCTGCCCACTCGCCTGCATCTTGACTAGAGCTCACAGGCCTTGAGGGACAGGTCTGTGGGTCAACACAGAGCTGGATCAACTGCTTTTGCTGCTAGATCCAGGAGCAGAGGCCGAGTGTGATTTCGGACTGGTTTGAGAACGGATCAGGAGGCTCCACATTGGCTGTGGTTGCCCTTGAGAGAGGCCCCGGTGACCCAGGCTTTGCAGAGCGCTAGGTTTGAAACAGGCTCAATTGCACTAAGGCTGAGATTGGGTTCAGTGCTGCTGCCCAGGTCAGAACTTGGGTTAGCAGGAAGGTTTGTTCCCAGGCATCAGAAAGCTAAATTTATTCCCAGGAGCAGGCAAGGCCAAAAGGCTTGGTTTAAGGCTGCTACTTGGATGCCAGTTAAAATAAAGGAGAAAGGCTAGATCTTATAAAGAGTGTAGTGAAGGTGGAGGAGGATTCATCAGACTTGGATATTTAAAGCACAAAGGAAAGGGAAGGGACTAAAAAATAGTCAAGTTATATGATGAGTGGGAGAGAGTTAAAAAAAAATAAAAGATACAACAGGAAATTGAACAAAAGTTCATGAGTTCATCTTTGGCTAGTTATAGAGGAGATACCAGGAAATCATTAGCTTCCCAGTCTTCAGTTTAAAAAAGAGTTCTTATATAAAACAGACTAATGTGTTATAAGAATGCCTCTCTTCCTTAACTCTTTAATATGTTGATTTAACAAGCTCTTTTTTCCACAGTCTATTGCTGTAAACAAGTCACTGCTTGACTTACAAACTGGAAGGAAGAAATTAAGGGCAAACTAGAAGAAAGTAAAATGAGAGAAATTAAACCAGAAAGTGGGGTTTGTCTGGTTCATTTTGCGTTTTTGGGGGGAAGGAGGATGAGGGAGAAATTGTGTGCTTCCTGTGTGCTTACAACTACAGCTATAATCTGCATTTGTTCAAGAACTCTGGGATATACTTGGATACACTTTTTGTGGTTTTGGTACTTCATGGTCATTCGTCATGAACCTCTGCATCTTTATGCATGTTCACAATTTACCTGCTTCTAGGCATGCAGGTGGAACATGGGCACAAATACTGTCTTTAGAGGAAAGCTTGGAAGAAGCCAAGCTTTCATTAGGCCAGATCAGTCCCAGACACACACCTTGGAAGCTGCTGTAGCGTGACCATTTGGGAAAATCCTACAATTTTCAGTTGGGGCTTTCAATTTGCTCTCAGTCTTTATCACCAATGTGGAACTTCAACTTGCTGACTAGCATGTTAAGTTTCTTGTTCAGCCTTGCCAAGAAAGTCTCCTGAGGAAGAATGCTGACTTCTGTCACACTGAAGCTTAGACCCAGGAAGACCCTCAGTTTCATGCCTATTTTCTAATAAGCCCTAGGTCAGTAATGAGGAGACAGATGACCCCTCATGCAATTTTTAAATATACTAGAAGAACATATACAAGGCTTCTTTTGTAGGGATGCTTGCATCAGACAAAATCCCCATCAGGCAATAGGGTCTGTCTCCCTCTGAAGTTCTGAAGATCCTTTTGGACTTAGGAAAGGGCTACATAACCCCTACACCCCAAAGGAAGCCTTCTCTAATTCTTCCTCTACCATCATTGCTTCAAGAATCCAGGAGGATCATGCTGCAAGGAGGATGATGTAGCCTCACACATGGAGCCTGATAGTGTTTCCCTCAAGCCTGAGTAGAAGTGCTGTATTTCAGCAAAGCGTTGTTGATTCTGTTCCACTGAAATCAGTCTTGGCTGCCGAGCAGAGTCACAACCCGTGACCGTCACCACAGTCTCTTCCCCTACTCACCGGACAGGCTTTTTCTTAAGGCAGAGAGCACTGCACTATTTAATATTGCTGCCTATGTTGACACTTTAAAATTCAAGGGAAAAAAAAATAATAAAGGTTCGCACCTCGTTCAAATTTCAGTCTCTTGTATAATTGAAACTGGTCAACAGGTACCAAACAGGCAATCTGAAATGAGAAACAAATGGACAGGAAAAATGTTAAAAATAGAAGAGACTTAAAAAAAAAAGAAAAAAGAAAAAAAAAGAAAAAAGATCAAGCACCTTGATCTACATGCCTACATTCCTGAGCTAGATCTCAAATCCATATTCTTTTCCTGTCCATTTTCCATCTCCCAATTCCTCTATAACTGGCTTTCCTTCTCCAAGCATACAGGAGTTATTGACCTCTCTTATTTAAGCCACATAGCCCATTAGTTTGACCAAATGGTTTTTCTGTTTATTTGTTTTTTACCATCCATAGGAAAGTCATCTTGGTGCATTCTGTATCTATCTCAAGCTTCCCATTGTGTTCATGTTGGTGTAATATAACAAGCAGTGCCAGACTGCCAGTCCTAGAGATTGAAGTCTCTTGTTTATACCCAAGAATACAGACAAATAGAAGGTTCCTCATTAAAAGCTTAATGGCAGGGAAGTCAGTTACCTCTCAGGAACACAGAAGCTAGTGTGGTTTCCAATAGTTTTAGCTAAGATTTATGACCCTATTTAAGACTAATACACATGTCTATGGTGTAAAGAGGTGTTCAAATAAAACTTCATGGTTTCTCACGAGTTTAGTTTAGCAGATTCAGTATTTAACATTGTTCTATTTGATCCATTCCTAATGTGGTACAGTTTCTGTCAACACTGAAAATTTCTCTCTAGCTACCTCAACATCCTTCTCTTCTAATACTAGACTGATGCCAAAATAAGACCTGATCTTTTGAAGCATGGTGAGCTCACAGTGAAGCTCATAGTGAAGGGCTCCTGATCAGTATCCCACTAGAATCCTTCAGGATACTGTAAAAGGCAAAGTGTTGCCCTCAGTGAAATGAAAATGGGCATTGCTATCCTCTAGGGTTGTGTTGCAAGGCATTCACATAAGAAAAAATACAAAGAGCACATACACATACACACAAAAAAAGCTTCTATCATGCTGTGAATACATTTTGCTTCTTTGGATGAAAAAAGTAAAGAATATTTTCATTTGTATATTACAGGACCTGAAATCACTCTAATATCTCAAATAAGTTGGAATTCAAATAGCATTTCAAAGGCAGATATATGGATCACTTATGTGAGTAAACCAAGACCATGTCAAAAAAATGCCATTGATGTCGAGATTTAAGTGTTCAAATGTGCTTAAAAGATCTATAACTGAAGTAAGCAGAGAATTTGACAGCAAAATAGGAAACTTTAACAAATCTTTAAAAAACATGGCTTTAGCTTAGCAGAGTCCTAAAGGTCAAAATATAGCTTTCATTCTGAATTTTAAGTACAGTATAAAATATTTTATTATCAAAGTATTTCTATGGGATAAACCATATTCCTCCAGTGCAGCTCTACGGCACAGTGAACTTCCTGAGAAATATCTCACCTGTTCATTAGAAGTTGGCTGAAGCATTCTTGAAAAAACAAACATACAAACAATGAAATCTTAATCAAACATGGGGAAAAATAAAGAGTGAAATTTAGCAGGCTTCAGCAAAGAAAGGCGCCAACCAATAAAATTATATAAAATACACAAAAACCCATCATTGCAGTATTGCCCACTCTCCCCAGGGCAGCTGGAAATCTAAATAGAGTTCAGAAAAACAAGAAGCAGGCATCTGTTTTCCTGTAGCTTGGTGTGCATTGGCAGCTACTTTGAAAAATTTCTCTATTATGACTAAATTAAAACAGTGAGTGTCAATACTGTAAGATTAACAGCCACTTGAGTGGATAGTTTAGTTGATTGGGGTGTTTTTCTTCTTGCTCTTGTTTTTACAAATAGTTTTTTCAGGATTATTTTTACTGAGCCCAGAATTTCCCATGTATTAAAAATCAGCCTTTTTAAATTCAGTGAGAGCACAGTTCTAATGTGGAATTCAACAGACTGTATAGTCCATGTAGAGGGTTTCCTTTTCATCTATTTAAAGCCTGGACTTACCATGCCAGTCTTTCCCTCTGGTTTCATCTAGCCCCACACTGAGGATATCCTAGGTCCTCAGCTCAGACTCCCCTTCCCTACACCCCGCTTCCAGCACTGGTCTAGCACAGCCCATCTCTTCTGCCATGGACTTTTCCGAGCTTCCAAAGACCAACTCCTGATACCATCCACGTGGAAAGCAATCTGAAAGACGGCAAACTGAAGCCCCTAACAGATTTAGTATCTTTATGCCCGAGGGAGGGAAGGCACAATCTATGGCTGCCTGAATTCAGAGAAATGGCACACCTGTTATGCTCAACCTCACTTAAAAAAAAAAAAAAAGGAATGTGTTAGTATCAGGACTCTGGTTATCAAAAAAAAAATCCAGCAAATCTTCTCCTCAGGAAACTTTTAATTTCATTTACA